>JAQPZY010001617.1:915000-1070000 GCA_029931535.1 Margaritifera margaritifera
AAGATGAATTTCATCGGAGTGGGAGGTTGCCTGATATATTGGTGTATCTGATCAACGTGTTCTTTTTAGTTAGACATGTTTGGCACATATACAGAGGCCCGAGGTCTGTAAACTTCAAGACCAGTAGTTCTTATCAACAGTCATGCCTCTGTGTACATAGGATACGGACAGGCAGTAATAAAAGTAGGAATGAAATATTTTAGTAATGGACTGAGTGGGGTAGGTGTCAGATAAGGAGAGATAGGAAGCTTCACACCTAATTCCATTAGCGTTGAAGCGTATTAAAAGCCAAAAGAAGAACGACTTGTTCACTGTCTAATAATCCACTTTGTTTTCTTCACCTCCAATTGTAGTAAATTTCACTTAGCAAAAAAAAAAAGAAAGGATTTTTTCCTCCAGAATTTGATAAAAGTCACCTTAAGCAGCATCACTATAAACATCACCACTACCACCACCACCACCATCATCATCATTACAGAATTGTCGTAATAGTTGTATTAAGCATCCATATACTTTTCTTGAAGATTTATTTATTTATTTATTTATTTATTTTCTTGACTGCATTGCAGATTGTACATTATACATAACACGACCTTTACTCTGGCGATAGCGTTAAGGTCAGTATCAAGTGTTTGGAAGCCATTTACATGGAGGGTACGGGTGATCAACGGACACAGGAAAGATATCACAATATTCAGAACCTTTTTTTATTGACTTAATTATAAGAATTACCACAGATATTATTGTATATTTTCAACATTTTCAAACGAAATACTCTACAATTTCGCAATTAAGAACTAGTTGTTTCATTGATATTTATCAGCAACTTGCATCCATTCAGTTTTACAGTTAAATTTGACATTACGGTCCATTAAAGGTCTTTTCACACCTAACTTGGCCTGAATTTTGCCTATCAGAGGAATGCTTTGATCAGCTGAAAGGTAGTTTTATGGTTGATATTTGCTGATTTTATGCCGTTACACTGACTCCTTGTCTTTCATCACTCCAGGGCTGATAGGGCACATAGGGCTGTAAAATATCCTTATCAGTAGGGCTGATATCTTTTGGCCAATATATCACCTCTACCATTGCACTAAATCAGCCCTAACTACTTCACACATTACTCACAGTCCTTACGCGGCTTAGGGCGACTTATTCTTGTTATTTGCCAGCTTAGAAGCATATGATACGCAGATGAGAGTCCAAACATTTTCATCTTTCTGTTTTATATTTCTTTTATCTGTATTTTTCTTAATTGTCTTAAATTATTAAATTCGATGAAACAGAGCAAATACAAGTGAGTGAATAGAATTACTAAAACATGTCAAAAAGTGGCTCTGTCTAATAAAATATCAAAATATTTTTAGCCTTGAGGGAAAAACATCTTGGACATATCTGTATAGATTTCTGACATGCCACGTATTGTAGATTTAAGACATTTTTCTTCTACCTTTTAAACTTTTAAACTTTCAAATTTTGCTATATCTGTGGCGAAGAAGGTATTATTTCCCGTCATGCTTATATCACTTCCGCAAACCACACTAACTTTATCAACGTACTAATAAAAACAACTTTATAAATCATAAACTCTGGCTTCTAACTGGCTCATGGAATCATAAGATTTGCGTCGTTCAAGTCTCAAAATGGAGGTGGAAGTCATCGAAAATATCTTCACCTTTGTATTTTTGACACAAAAGGGGGTCATTCAGGATTCGAAACCTTCATTGTTATCAACTCATCCTTCTGTGACATAATACCAAAACATGATTTCTCTCCTTTAAATGGTGTAGATGGAGTTCAGATTACAAGGAAAACCGACTGGCGGCCGGACGAACGCATTGATACAGGGACGGACAGACATGACATTTCTTAATATATCTGCAAAATTGAAGATAAACACTTGAAAGACATAAAGAAATTAAATCATAATAACTAAGCGCAAATGATTAAGGATATGTGTCAAAACGAATTCTTTATATCATTCTAGCGTTATACACATCGATCGCCGCCATACCTATTTTAAATAGAGTATACCCGCCCCTGAAAGATATTTTTTTTTAGTTCAGTAGTTTGTAGGGTTGACTGTAATATTAATTTTTCTTTCTTTCTTGGAAATAGATGGGTAGATGAGTTGTGCAATGTGTCCATCAATGACGAACCACATAGTATCTCCATTAATCAGCCCAATATATTTTGTAACTGGGTGGTCTTGTCATTGGAAAAAAAAACAAGCTCTTAAAATTAATAAAGAATCTTCAAAGGGCGGGCGGGTGTAGGTGTATCAGTGAGTATGGGTTTATAATAGGAGATAAGTGGTACTTCGAACTGTGGTTTTGTGCTACTGATATCATACTAATCTTGGGGTTTACATGGTAACCATCTTTGCAGTGACACTGATTATATAATAAGATAAGTCCGTATCTTTTTCCAGATGAATGAATTCTTTTGACCTACTGATTAAAAGCATTACTCAATATCTTATCCTCACTGATCAAAGATCAAAGATGTCTCACCTTTTGTCATGAAACAGACAACAATAGATAATACAGTGTAAGATATCACTGCACGTTCACAGTAATGTGCTGTACTTGTTGCTGTGTACTTGAACTGATAAAGATTAAGATCATGTCTCATTTTATTAATTAAATGTTGTATGCTGGAGACATGTTTTTATAAATCTCGACACCAGAATGGATCTGGTGGTGGGACGGATTTACCCGACTTCCCCCCCCCCAACAATGCCCCCCCCCCCCAAAAAAAAAAAAAAAAATAAAGAAAAAAAAAATCACTTGAAAGCATCGTATTGTGACTGTCACTGTGGACCGACACTTGAGACTGTCCGTGAGGTCACAAGGTCGGTTTGTTAACAATAGCTATATGTTCTACTCAGTTCAAACTCGTAATTACAGTGTTTCCATATCAAACATAAACTATTTACTTACTTGTCAGATATTCCTGGTACTGAAGCTATAATAGGAACCGATGTTTTTAATTTTCGGTACAGATAAAGCACGATTTATCGGTTTTCATGTGATAGTTCAGCGATCACGCATCGACTTTTAGCTTTTACTCGGCTTGAAAATCGTCACGAAATTAAGTCCTCGTGGACGAAACAAAGTTGAATTAAAAGCAAACATAACTCGAGGTTTAGTGTTCTTAAATTTTTATTTCATGAAAAAATATTTCTTTCGAACAACATTCTTAGGTGTAGTGTATGTAACATTGCAGTGAACACAATGCAACCGCGTGATGCAACGAACCATTCAAAGACCTTCTGATCCTTTCGTATCATTCATACATTGTACCTCTGCAATATGGCAAAGCTAAACACACGATACACTTGCTTTTAATAAAGTTTGAACAAATTTTTTTCCACAAGCATGGGGTTTTTTTCCGAACTTTATTAACATTTTACTTATTTATAAAGTAAATATCTATCCAGTAATAAATAGTGAACATTTTCATGGACATTTCCTTTAACACTTCTGCATGTAAGGGCCATACTTTAAAATGTCGGACACTAGTAAGTAGTGTGAGACAGAATTGACAATTATTATCTATGTTAAAACTGCTAAAATTAAAAATATTAAAACTAAATAGAAAGGGATGAGTTTGTTTTAATACAGTACGAAGCAAAAGGTATAAATCTTGTAAAAAAAGGATATAAATCTAGTACAAATTACATGATTATTTATTTGTTTTCCGCAATTATTCTTTGAAAATTAGGCTATTTTATAAATTTCATCTAACTGAAATCTGCAGCGTTAGCTCACATGGTTAAAAGTTATCTTACATGGTTACAGGTTAGCTCACATGGTTACAGGTTAGCTTACATGGTTACATGTTAGCTTACATGGTTACAGGTTAGCTCACATGGTTACAGGTTCGCTTTCATGGTTACAGGTTAGCTCACATGGTTACAGGTTAGCTTGTATGGTTACAGGTTAGCTTACATGGTTACAAGTTAGCTTACATGGTTACAGACTACGCATCACACTACGTCTTGTTATATATATATATATATATATATATATATATATATATATATATATATATATATATATATATATATATTTAAAATACGTCTTTTCAAATGGGTTCAGTTAAGATGCATTTGGAAAAGCAACATTTGCCCATGTGTAATAAACTTGTACAAAACAAATGATAGACAGCCAAATCTGTTATGTCAGCTTTCTTTTCTTTTTTCCTTGATTGTTAAGAAACCATAATAGCTGAAGAAGTACAATTCATTTCTTTTCAAATGCCATATTTCTATTGCTCTGAACAAAGGGCAACGAGCACTAATCACCGACGTCCTTGAAAAGGTTTTGTATTGGTGCAGATTGCACTTGACTTCTTTGCTCTAATTGTCAAAGTTTACTGAGGGGATAAATGTTGGCTTGATATTGGTGTAAAAAGACTACATACAAAAAAGACGCAGACATTAAATTCGTTGACAGGGCTCTGGTCTTATCAATGACAGATGTTTGACGATAAAATTTAGAGGGTATCATAGTGATTTACGGTCCAGAAATTTATGACTTGTACAATTCCTCAAAGTGCTTTGTGTTACGGTACAAAGAAAATATCCGGTTCAAACAGTTAGCACTAAAAGCATTTTGTATTCAAATAGAAAGAATATACATTTGTCAAAACAGTTAATCTGTGACCTGTATCGTTTTTCAAATGTTCGAGTAAAGAGGTGACCTCCTAATGACTTTCTTTCTTTTAAAAATATTGGGAAAATTCATTTAAGTTTATTGTCGAACATGTGTCCTGAACAAAATTAAAGTTTGACACCAGTCAATAGGCTATTTTTTTTTTGGTGCTTTCAAACCGCTTTTGACATTATGATCAATAAAACACATGCTATTAAGAGATCATTTATTTCGAAGATTAGGAAGAAAAAACATATTTTAACCTTTAACACATAGTTTAAACTTTCAGAATATGAGAAAATTTCTTTCTCAAGCGTCCTAATTATTTTCTACAATGAAATATTCAAATATTGGTTAATGTTTTCCCATTTCTATATCCGTGAAGGCGGATATAGTGTTTCATATGTCAGAACGTGACATCCTTAAGAAACGTCACGTCATGTCCTTCACAAATTTCGTTTCCGATCAATAACATTTGAGGGACTTCATGGATTGAAATTAAATTTGGTATGACATAGGTCAACATCGATTTTCATCGTTTTCCTGAAACATTGAACGGACTTCATACATTGAAATCAAATATGCTATGTGGCTAAAATTTAGAAGACTTAGATCGGGTTTAATTTTCACCGTTTTGCAGCCATTTAAGGGAGTTATGGCCCTTGTTTTACTCAGCACTTTTCTCTTGCTTATAATTTCCGCTCACTGCCTCTTTCAGGACTTCATGGACTAAAATAAGACCTAGGTGAAGTTTGATTTTCACCGTTATTAGGGAGTTGTGATTTGACTCAAAACCTTTCCTTTCAATCTGTTTTAGCTAAATAAAATTTGGTAATAGACTTTATATTAAAAAGATCCGGATCTGGTTTGATTTTTTATCGTTTTCAGGCACAATTTATGAAATTATGACCCCTGCTTTACATAGAACTTTCCATTTTAATTACATTATATTGAGTAGGGCATCTGAGGCACGTGGAAACATTTATTGTTTGCTGAATGCTTCATAATATGTCAAAACTGATACAAAAAATTAAAAACCCTAAAATTTAATTTCATTCGTGATGTATCACTTTTCGTTGATTTGGTGGTTGCTTCAAACCGCGAATATAAATGCCCAGCAAACAATAGTCCATCCGTAAAGACAATAGGGCTTTCTTCCATACTCCACGAATTTTAACGCAGACAAACATGACAGTTTTTCCTTAATCCAAGAAAATTGATGCCCACTAAAAAAAATGAACTTACAGTTTCTTTAATTATTAAAAAAAGGCTCACTTTATTCCAGTATGTGCAAAATTAAATGTATATGATGTGTCTATAAAATATATAATTTTTATCTTGGAAATTCTTGCCCAAATGTAAAATCCAAGTTTCTAAAGCAGCATTTTACAGCTGGCAAGTAACTACCCCCGGAGGTACTAAATTATTTTATGAATATAAACCTGTCTGTCCTCTCAGAAGTTAGACATTTTATTTCCACTTTGTCCCAGATTAATATTTCTGAAAGACCTAAGTAATATGTACCATGCAACAGAAAGTATTCTAATGGAGTTTATGAAATTTAGTGCGTGCCTAATGGGCACAGACAACCAATTCAGTTCCCATAGACCGTAATGTTAATATCTGGCCAATTTAGTACACTTTTGTGGTATGATCGGCAAATCATGCGTCTATCTTGGGAATAATCTGTGTAAGAAGAAACTTTTTAAACGATTAATAATATGATGCCCGCCTCGTTTTGGACAAATATTCCCTTGTCGGTGACCACTTAAAAAATCCAGCCAAGTGAGATCTCCCCGTTTACGTCCAGTAATACCTGTGCGGCCACAGCGTTAAAATAAAAATGGTTTGATGTTCAAGCCTACTAGTGCGTATAATTTACCCATATGTAGGCTTCTTCTGAAACATTACGTGAATTTATTTCAGCCAGTCAGCGACCTACGTTCTTTTAAATACGGTATTTAATATACGACCACAACTTGGCTGGTTTCGTGGCTCATAAAGTGATTAGTTACCTGTGACCAAATGGAATTTGTATACATTGTTGTTGCATGCTGTACCTAACACGTAATCATGTTATTGTTTTATAATTGTCTTTTTTTATACAACTTCGAAGGATTTTAAACAAAGCAAGTCCCTAATTAGTATTTTTTGTATCTTTATTATGGGTAAAAATAGTCCTTATTATAACAATAGCTAAGATTACTTTGCGTCAGTTCCAAGTTAAATTTTGATTTTGATATCCCATTCTCAATTTCTGCCAGAACTTAGAATCGGAGTTATTTCCCAACAATCGAGAGAAGAGCATCTTCAAAAGCAATAAATGTCTTTACGACACGTAAACCTGCCTCTCCTCTCAAACCCATTTTAGTTTGGTTCAGTAGCTTAAATATTATCAGCCATAGGGCAGTGTAAATTTTCTCATACAATTCAGCAAGGATTGAATTACATGAGCAATACAGAATGTAACAAGACCACCAAGTAATTTCTACTGATACTTTTGCAGTTGTCCCTTTTAAACTGATTCTAGAACTGACACGTAAATACGGCTTGGCCTTTGTGGAACAAAAACTGAGCGTTTCTAATAAAAAAAAAAAACCATTTTATTTATATTAAAAAAAGAAACATTTCTAATATTAGAAGCTAATTAGGATCTAATTTTCTAATGTACACAGTTTTTTTTCTAATATTAGAATTTTTTTCTAAAAAGAAAAACATCATTTTTTAATGTTGAAAAATCAGAAGCTATTTGTAATATTAGAAAATGTTAACTTTTTACTCTAAGAAAATTAGTTTCCACCATTAGAAAATGCTCATTTCTGTCAAAAGTTGCCTGCCATAAATTAGTGAACATAAAGAATAACCACATTAGAGTCCAGATGAACTTATTTTTTTAATGAACCGGTGTCCATAGTAAAATGTTCTAGCTATTAACATCCCTGTACAGTCAGAGGATACCGTATTCTTACGGGCAACCTGGATCTCGTCTCTATCGATGTAATCTTTTTTGGTAGATATTTTACTGCATGCAGATCATCTTTTAAGTGTTCTCGATTTAAATAATAAGGAGTATTATCGACACCGTAAGCCTGAATAGGTCCAGAGGCTGATATTAGATAGAGGATAATTAGACTGGTAGCTCCCACACCAGATAATGGGATTAATGAGTCTGGCTGTAAATCCCAATTGGAAACCACAGGCAATAGCAATAAGGAAGCGGAGTAGTCTTGAATTTGGATACACTTCTGTTATTGAGTAAAAATATAGAATACCACGATATCACATTGACAAAATGAGATAGTTCAATGCTTTACATTAGAGAGAAAGTGAGATCTCTCGCCATAGTTTACAATTGTAGAACGAGAAAGTTATCGGCTACCAATTGTGAGAACGAGAGATCATCATTTTACTAGTTGGTAGAATAGAGAAAGAGATAGTAAATCTTTCCTGTTGGATAAATGAGGGACGATCGTGACTTTTAGATGGAAGAATTAGAGGACCTGGGTTTTCGTTTGAAAGGATGAACGAGAACTATATTTTTCAGTTGTTTGAAAGAAGGGCCCTGGTTTCCACATGATTTAGTGAGGGATTACCATTGTTTCCATTTCGTAGAATCAGAAGGCATCCTCATTTCCAGCTGTTGTAATGAGAAAGGATTCTGTGTATAGTTGGTAGAATGAGGGAGGGGCATAATTTCCAATTGGGAGAAGGAGTCAGAACCATGGTTTTCACATTGATTTAATGTTTTCCCATTGGTAGAATGTGAGAAGACAATGTTTTACAGTTGCTAGAGTGGAGAAATATTATTGTTTTCAGTTTGTAGATTAAGGGAGTACTACGGTCCCTACTACGTAGAATTAAGGATTACTGGTTTCCAGCAATAGAATGAGGAAGTACCATGGTTTCTAAATTGCAGATTAAGGGAAAACTACGGTTTCCATTTGGTAGAATGATGGAGTACCATATTTTCCAGTTTGTAGAATGACGTGGTATCGGTTGTCATGGTTCCCAGTTAAACGCATGCATTTGGCTTATTCGGTCATAACAATTTTGGAAATTACTGTATAAGCATTCTGGTTTGTTTTCAGAATTTTAATGTCTGTAATGATCGAAAACTCGTATTATACATTTGATATCTATGTTACAAGATTTTGAGAGTATATAATCGGATTTTCAACACACATACACTCATTCACTATTGTCTGACGAATCTATTTTATAAGAATTCAAGGCAAGACAAATG
Source organism: Margaritifera margaritifera (assembly GCA_029931535.1). Lineage (NCBI taxonomy): Eukaryota > Metazoa > Mollusca > Bivalvia > Unionida > Margaritiferidae > Margaritifera > Margaritifera margaritifera. Next base: position 923,902 of record JAQPZY010001617.1, read on the forward strand.
AAGAGGTAAGTTTTGGGGTAAGGTAGATCTCGTAAGGCCATGTTTCATCCTAACAGATTATTTTATTACGAACATATACAAGCTCTATTGCGTGTATACCGTCTGTACTCGCGTATAGGCTACTACCAACTGCAAACTGCATAGACCCAGATCTGCCGTCGCATAATGCGGCGGCAGATCTGGGTCTATGCAGTTTGTGAGGACTAATCAGTAGAACGAACAACATAGACCCTGATCTCCCGGCGTATTATGCGACGGCAGATCATGGTCTATGTTGTTTGCATTTGGATCTGAATTATACGCGAGAATATACGGTAGTTTGCCTATCATTACAAATATGAAGATATTGCCTAAATTAAGCTTCTAGTTTTAAGTCGTAATTTCACCTTTACATTTGTACACAACTAAAACTTGACTGGTGCTGTTGCTGTATTTGCTTCAGTTTGTATATCACCCGTACAAATTTAACAGAACATATGTAGATACAGTTAATCAGACTAGGGCTGGTGATACTAGAATATACATGTAATTAGATTGAACAAAAATACTATTTAACAAAATTATGATACAATCTTTATGTTGGGTTGTCAACGTAACACATATAGATGATATCTAGCTTGATAAATTTATATTATTCGATAGGTAATAAATTAATTTTATTGTTCAGTCTCAGTTACTTCTTTCTATCTACATTCTAAAAATGGTGTTACCACTACACATCTGTTAGTTAACCGAGGTACTGAAAAGGAAAAGGAAACTGATCCAATCCTGAGTTATGAAACATTTTGTGCGAGAAAACAAAAACCTTTTAATTTCAACATAACTGTATGAAACGATAATATACCATAATAAAGGCTTTATTGTCTGCTTTATTCCTGAGAAAGAGTTGATAAATATCCCACTGCATCTGTGTTTTATGTTTTTTTTTTTATTTTAAGATGTTTTTTTCTTTGTAGATAAAACAAAGAATATGTGTTATATGCAGAATATACAGTCTAGTTATAGTAATCCAATCCCATTTATCCAGAAATGTATGTATGGAACACGAACGTCTCAAAACAGCGCTTGAAAAATGACATCAAAGCAAAACGTAACCGGACAGACGGAAAAACAAAGGTAATAGTATATGCCCCAACCACATTTGTGATAAGCCTAAGAAATTTCCTATTATCTCAGCTGTATCTTTACAGGTCGTATCTTAAGTGACTTGCACTAGATTAGTCCCTGTTGAGACACAGTATTAAGTGACTTGCACTAGATTAGTTCCAGCTGTGACACAGTATTAAGTGACTTGCACTAGATTAGTCCTAGTTGTGACACAGTATTAAGTGACATGCACTAGATTAGTCCAAGTTGTGACACAGTATTAAGTGACTTGCACTAGATTAGTTCCAGTTGTGACACAGTATTAAGTGACTTGCACTAGATTAGTCCCAGTTGTGACACATTATTAAGTGACTTGCACTAGATTAGTCGCAGTTGTGACATCGTATTAAGTGACTTGCACTTGATTAGTTCCAGTTGTGACACAGTATTAAGTGACTTGCACTAGATTAGTCCTAGTTGTGACACATTATTAAGTGACTTGCACTAGATTAGTCCCAGTTGTGACACCGTATTAAGTGACTTGCACTAGATTAGTTCCAGTTGTGACGCAGTATTAAGTGACTTGCACAAGATTAGTCCCAGTTGTGACACCGTATTAAGTGACTTGCACTAGATTAGTTCCAGTTGTGACACAGTATTAAGTGACTTGCACTAGATTAGTCCTAGTTGTGACAGTATTAAGTGACATGCACTAGATTAGTCCTAGTTGTGACACAGTATTAAGTGACTTGCACTAGATTATTCATAGTTGTGACACAGTATTAAGTGATTTGCACTAGAATAGTCCCAGTTGTGACACAGTGTTATATGACTTGCACTAGATAATTCCTAGTTGTGACACAGTATTATGTGACTTGTACTAGATAAATTCCTAGTTGTGACACAGAATTAAGTGACTTGCACTAGATTATTTTTAGCTGTGACACAGTATTAAGTGACTTGCACTAAATTATTCCTAGTTTTGACATAGTACTAAGTGGTAGACAAACAGGGCTAGACTGTCATACGATTTTACAGTATTCAATTGTACATTAATCGTTAATATTTTAACTGATAAATTACAGGCTAGTGCTGTTTATCGATGCAAACCTTTCTTATTTAATGAGATCAAGATTAAATTGAATATTTGATAATGGATACAATTTTGAATATACTGACTTTAAATAATAATTCCCATAAGGATGATGTATAATGCAATAAATGTGTAAACAGAAGCCAGATTCTGGTGACATTCATTATATATATATATATATATATATATATATATATATATATATATATATATATATATATATATATATATATATATTCAAAATCTAAGCTAAACCGATTTTTTAATGCCATGAGAAATACATGGCAATCAGATTTTTGTCTGTTTCTTTCTTCATCTAGTCATCGTCTCGCGGAAATGAAGATAATTATGTAAATATGGGTAACAGTGGGGGAAAATAATCAAGGTTACACGGTAATTATCATATCAAGACCAATGAAACATTCTTAATTTCTTACATTATGAAAGCTGCTTTGAATAAATAGCTGATAAAGTTCAACATATTAAAAAAAGAATTTATATTCACGAGATAAATGCGAAAAAACTTGATAATACATTTTCAAATCTGACCAAGTGAATTCATATCACCTATATGATATTAACAATTACAGAAATATGTAATAACGTTTACCCGTTTTAAATTAACAAGTACACCAGAAACAATCACCTGCATACATGTGAAATTAACAATTGCAAGAAGTACCGACGTATTGCACACGTTCAAAAATGTACAATTACACCAGAAAAAATAACCTTCGCCCGTTTCAAATGACAAGTACCCCAAGAAGCATTTACTTTTACTCGTTTGGAAATGATGATTATAACAAGAAGAAATTGACTTTACCCTTTTGAAACTGACACTAACACAAAGAAGCAATGACATTAACCATTTGACATCAAGAAACAATGAATTTTACCCATTTGAAATTGACAATTACAGCAAGAAGCAATTACACTCTCACTTTGGATATCGATAGCACCAAAGAACACCCAACTTGGCCCGTTTGAAACTGACAATTACAATTAAAGAAGCCATGAACTTCACCCATCCCAGATGAAGAATCTTTACATGGGTAATACAACAGTTCTGCGGGCGTTAAAAGTATAATTGGAATTTTTACAAACTCATGTAAAGTGCCCAGAATTAATCAAAACTTGTGCGAGATCGGTGCTTGTCTCCTCAAAGTTTAAAGTTCAACTTCCTTGAAATATGTGGCACACCCGTTTACTCCACTGAAGTAAATTAAGGCACGAACACGGTTCATTTCAGTTAAATATATTTCGAACAGTAATATCAGCGTGTGGATTTTTAATTGCATTGATTTGAATAATGCGTTTCCATCAGTCTGTGTTGATTCCTGATAAGAAATACATGACAGTGCCACTTTCATACGATTACTGAATCAATAATTATAGGGAGAAAAGGTAAAATTAATATATGTGACAATCATGTATATATATATATATATATATATATATATATATATATATATATATATATATATATATATATATATATAATGTTTAATTGAAGTCTCGCGGTTAAACAATGCCTTGATGCAGCACCAGTAGAATATGGTATTGCGGCGATTCAAATGAATTAGAGCTTAGAGAGATATACATATTCTGCCATAGTTCACTCAAGGTCGTCTCCAATAATCAATGGTTGCCTTGGCAATTTGGAATTGTCAAATTAATCTAAATTCAGTCACGATTGAAAGTGAAATAATAGAGGCCTAATATAAGTGAACAATCTGATGGCATCCAAGAGTGCAGCTTCCAGGGACTGGTAATTTACATCTGCAGTTAAGTGCAGCTGCAAAGGCAAACTAATTTGCATGTGCATCATGGAATGGCGGATGAAGGGTATGATTACAGGGCAATAAAATATGTGTATTACGAAGTGTAGTAAAGTAGTTGTGTCGTGCACTTTATATAAGTTCAGAAGCCAGAAGGAGTGGTTAAAAGTGGAGATTTAGGCGAATGCAAACTAACTTCGACGTTGATTTGCCAGATGTCACATTTTGCATCAGCAGTTCAAAGTGGTTGATGGATGACTTTGTTAGTCATATAAATGGTATTTCATGTCTCACTTGCAAAAGGGCGAGACATATGAATCGCCTTTAATGATGGTAGCAGCGGTAGTGACTTCTTAAATATGCAGAATTGGTTTCAAATTAGTCGACTCTCCGTAAGGAACATAAAGTGGATGAGATATTATAAGCTCAATAATTCTAATGTAAAACACGCTGTTTAATTGAATGGTTCTAGGACACAGTTTACACACAATTTCAAGGTTTTTAGGTTTGTTTGGGGTGAAATGCAATTTCAATGATGACACAGGAACCAAATAATTCCTACATACAGTGCAGTATACGTAGTGACTGCTTGTTCTGCAGTGACTATTTCATAGAGGAGCGTGGATGAGATTCAACAATAAAAAAAGAGATGCATATGTGCGATATCACTTTTTTTAATCATCCCAACATGGAGGATATGAGACCATAAAAGCTTCAATTAATTCTTTGTTTATCATATGACATTTTTAAAACGTTTACAGCAGTTAAACAGATATACGACAGACCAGTGATTGGAGAATTATGCAAGATGGTAACACAAAGATAAGACATAAATTAGGACAGTTCAAACAACCTACCGTCAAAACGTCCAGAAAAACCTAAAAGTACTTACCTTTACATATATTCATATGCTAGGGAAAGTTGAAAGTGGTTACATCAAATTCTTCCTCTCGGTAACTTATGGTTCAGTCTCCAAATATAACAAAATATTGCATCTTAAGTTTTCACTCTAATTAGGGAAACATTTAATATGACCAAACTTGGGCCCAGGATTGTGAGACAAATAAATACAATACCAAGAAAACTGTCAAGAGCAGATATTATATATATCCATTAACATCCTCTGAAAAAAGTAATAGAATTGAATTCTTATCCAATGCAAATTAATGTACACTGTATAGTCTTCAAAAAACTGTATCTATTTGTTTTCTACAGAAAATATATGGCAACTTTAATGGATCTTTATCATTCACAAAGGAAGTTTGATTTTATTGCATCCTGGTCTATCAAAGTGTTTGTTTTTTTAATTCTTAAATTTCTCATCATTTTCAAAGTTTTCAGAACTGTCAGAAGCCTAACTTTGCAGATAACATATAGTGACCGATAAAAAGAAAATATTAGTAATTTCTAAATATAAGCATGTATTTTAATCCGTCACACATAAATAAAATGTTAAATAAACAAGGATAGAATAACTTGTTATACTCAATCCGATGTCATAATGAACAATTCGCATGTTCTAATTTGTTTTGTTTTTTTCTTCAAATATTTTAATAAATCTTTTGTTGCCTGGAATAATTTGACAAATCATTGGCAAAAGATACATAAACACAATTATTAGTACTTCAAACAGTGACTGTTCTCGACCAAGTACTAAATTGCCAATCATGATAGCAAATGCTGCTGGTAGCAATTACGGTAAATTAATTCCACAATATCTGTATGGACCTTAAAAACTGATGTAGTATTAGGCTGCCCTTGAATATGTACATAATGGTTCGGCAATTATAACGAATCAGCACTGAGCTCTCTTGTAGACAGGGGTACCCATTTATCGCATTTAACATAGAGCTAATTGCCACTTAAGAGCACGCAAGATGCTGTAATATCAGGAATATTTTTTACCTCAAATTTTGCAAAATTTCTTTACATTAAATGCAGTGGCCAAAGCCCCGAGTAACTTGTATAGAAAAGTTTTCCCTGTCATCACTCGAGCTTCTACCGTGGAGTACATTGCCAGGATAACACCGTTGCGAATCAGGATCGTAAAATGTCTCTCTAAACTAACGAAACAGAGCTAACTGCCCCTAACATATGCAAATTATAAACCAGATTTGGTCTTAGGTGCCTTACCTAAACCGCTTCTGGTGACGATTTCACTCATCGTCATACACGGTTTTACGATAATTGCCGGTTCAATTGTTGCAAGACTGGATTTGAAAATTTCTGAAAACTTTAAAATGGTGGAGCACGCAGAACACATTTCTCTAAAGGTGCAAATTATGTAGTAGATTAGGCACGATATCCCATATATGGGCTTCTCTAGTAAAATAATTTTGCCAAGTCATCGCATCTTACTTTGGAGTAAATTGCCAGTATAAATGTTGCAAATCAGGGTCTGGAAATTCTTCAAAACTAAAACTATTTCAGGACTCATAACATGCTGCCCTACAAAATGCAAAGTGTGCACTGTATTAGATTATGGAGTTTAAACTTGACCTCTATTTGTTGATAAGGTTATTCATCACTCGTTTCTGGAAGCAAAATCTAAACAAGTACGTCCAAACGGGTAACTTGATTCTCCCGATTTTGTCTAATTACACTGATTTACGTGTAAACAACTTCTTTGCAGACGAATTTATCAGGCGTTACAGACGAGTTATTCATAACAAATTTGCTCCATTTCACAAGCCTATTCCTGGATTAGAAATCTAATGGGCTGATTGCAATCTTGAAATGAAGACATTATCTAGAAAATTAAACAAGATCATCAGGTGAAATTAAAAATTGCAGACTCATGTTTAAGGAGTTGAGTTTTGGCGCAGCATTACTTGTTCAGGAGAGCATTACTGGTGTTAATTTTGTGATACATGCAAATCTTAAGTGCCAGAAAATTAGAATTAAATAAATTTAAAAAAAAAAAGAAAATAAAAAACCGAATTGGAAGGAATTAATCATAAATTGATATTATCAGATCAGAAAATATTATCAAACAAGTGATTTGAACCGAGATAGACGGAATCTTTGGCCTTCTATAATATGTGAACATTTATGATTGTGGTTGTGGTGGTGCTTGTCACGGAACTGCGTGCACCAAGTTGCCATTTCATTGTATTTTTTCGTAAATATTGTATGGGTCATGTTGACAGATTCGTTATTACAAGTACAACATTACCTAGTGTGCATGTTTTGGTTATATCGAACTTTGTTAACTTTACTTACTCAATTGACCGACTTACTGTGGCACGTGCAAATTGTTGGCATCATGATCTCACTTACCTCACTGCATGATTTTTTCGTCTGTATTTCGCGCCAAGTATATAAGGCTTGAATATTGTAGTATAGGCACATAGCGAACCTTGTCAGAATTGTGTCTCCTTTACGACAGTGTGTATCTTTCAGCTGTAGAAATATGTCATAATTGCATCCGTTCCTCTTTCTTTCTGTCATCTGTGTTTGACAGAGTATTTTGCTTTGCTATATGACTTCGAATTTTTTCTAGATTACATTGTCCGTCAAATTTCACATAGCACAATGCTATTAGATTTATTGTGTTTGTTTTCAGTTTACAGTCGTATTTTTTATCTGATTTGATATTGACAAGCTGCTATAAACAATGCATGTTGTATATAGTAAACGATGAAAATTATAGGGGTGTTTATACCATAATGGGCTAAATGATTTTAGTTCATGTATTACTCGGTTCTGTGGTATTATTTCAGCTGATTTCCGGGGCGGATTAAAGAGTTACTGCCTGTAGCAAGCGAAGTTAATGACGACTCGGAGAACTGACCTGTTTTGTGTCCAATACGGCGACTTCATGGATGTCAACATCAAACTTGCGCGTGAAAGGAGAAACCTACATGCGACAAGTGTCGTTGTCTACGGAGACTGCTACTGATATTCCAAATTAGTTTCCATGGTAAGTGTAACGAGCGATCTGATTGGATCAGTTTCTTTCAGCTGCATCCATTCAGATAGAGGAGCGGATGAAACTGTTTCGGATAGTTACATTTGCTTAGGGTCGATGTGGAACGAAGTGGATCGACGACTCTTGGCTAGTGAAGATGTCGGCAGACTGGAAGGAAAAGGAATGCGAAGGTGGATTCATTCCTTGATTTTCCGTACTATTAAAGTGTGCAATTAGGCATTTAATGTCTGTTATGTGAACAACACAATATCTTTGTTTCATGTATGTTACATGAACAGCGTAATCTCACAATTTCATGCATGTTATGTGAACATCATTATTCCATCTTTTTATGTCTGTTATATCTCACATTTTCATGTTTGTTGTATGTACCGCATAATTTCATGTCTGCAATATGAACAGCATAATTTCATATTTTCAGGTATGTTATATGAACAGCATAATCTCACAATTTCATATATGTTGTATGAAGCATAATTCCATCTCTGTTATATGAACAGCATAATTTCATATATGTTGTATGAAGCATAATTCCATCTCTGTTATATGAACAGCATAATTTCATAATTTCATATCGGTTGTGTGAACAGCACAATTTCACATGTTTTGTGTGAACAGAACAACTTCATAGTTGTTGCGTGAACAGAATAATATTATACTTGTTGCGTGTACAAACTAATTTCATATTGTGGAATAGGAAACGTGTAGCCATTCTTCTGTAAGATCAGATAAATTAAGTAATAGCACGCGGAAAACTTTTCAGTACTTCGTTGTGTAAGTAGGTGCTGAAATTTGCTCATGATAGAATAGATCTGTATTCATTTTCTTTTTTATATTTTGTAAACAAAAATCTTTTTTTATTTTTTATAACTGGTCTTCGGCTCTTTTACTGATCCAGTGAGTCTATCCTTCTGACATTGGTGACTGTGCCAATGACGATGATTACAATTACGATATATGTGCGATCATTTAGGGTCATTGGCTTTTTACTTACAGTAATAACTGAGCCATCCGTTCTCTTAACGGCTACTTCAGTAAGGTATACGATTAGGGGCTCAGGGTGACCGAGTGGTCTAATATTAAGGTTCTCGCCTTTACAGATCACTGACATCTCACCTCTGTCCGCGTGGGTTCGAGTCTCGGGTTCGGCCAAAGTGGGCATGCGAGAAAGCTTGCCAGTAGCTTCCCGTGGGTCGGTGGTTCTTCCTGGGGTTTTTCGGGGTTCTTCCTCCACCAAATATACTGGCCACCATGTATGGCCTATCATGTGCTGAAAAATGGCGTTAAACCCATAGCAACAACAACGAGTCCATTATGTCCGAATTTGCCAGGGGTCAGCTTTACGCACAATATACAAGGGCGGATCCAGAAATATCGTTTTGGGGGAGCGTAAACAAGTGGGACAGAGCCCCTGGAAGCTCCTTCATTTCAGGGGCATAATTTTAGCCATCTAACTTACTCTAGGAAACATTTCAGTTGTATCGCGCTCATTTTTTTTTTTTTTTTTTTTGGGGGGGGGGGAGGCACTTATTTGTACTACATGTCTTTGAATCATACTCGCTGGCTCTATGGAAATTGACAAGAAAATTAAATCCCAGAAAAATGTGTGGCTTTCTGTTTTATTTGTAAGAGGTTTAATTAAAGGCAACGACAATAAATATTTGACTGCGCTACGGGAAGTGTCACCACCAATTATTATCAAGCGTATCCATTTCATCCTATACTGCTGCAATCAAGACACTGTTTGCATGCGTTGAAATATATGACTAAAATGGAAAGGTAATTAGATAGCCGATTGAATATAAAATAATTTGACTGGTACCATTGCCAGACTTATTTGACATATTAGACAGATTTTGGAAGTCAATTATTTTGCAATTTGTAAATAAAATAATCTTCTTTATTGTGTTGGTCCTATAGTTTGCTTAAAGTTTCAGCAAGTATTTCCAAAGATGATCACTGTACATCAGGCTTCTTGCACTGTAGAGTATGTGATACAGATGTCGAATAGCATGCTTGTAAAAAATTTAAATTTGTACATCAATGAATAACTGTAAATGTCATCATTCTATGTGTTCTTTTCTTTTCAGATAATGCAGTCTCCTACAATATTCCACATTTGTTCGCATTTAATTATGACGCAATGATTCTTATTAATCATTTGTTCATTGGATGGAGACAACTCACTGATCGAGAAGTAAGTTAAGCAGCTTTTCGGCTGAACTCACAAGACCTTCAAATAAAAGGATACTAATGGTTTGGCTGGGGAATCTGACCCACAAAAGTTTGACTCTGTTCGTGACACTATCGCGGAATGTGCACGACCAGTAACAACTCGACTGAACAATCGGATTTCGAGATTGGTCAAATTGCAGTTTGTCTTCGATGCAAAATGGCGTCTCAGCAGTGAAGTCCTCCTATTCGTCCTACTTCATGAAATTTCTATTTAGTTGTAGCTGCGCTCTTTGAAGTTTTGCGATGTAAAGGACTAACTATGTTTATCGATCCTTGCATACATTTGTGCATGCAAACATCCACCCATTCTCTGTCTGGGTTGTTTTAATAGACTTAATAAAACCAAACATAATGTCCAGGTTCACTCAACTTTGCTTATATAACGTGTATGTATTCTACTGCGATCTTGGATTAAGATAAAGATTATGCGGGAAATGTGAGGATTTTTGTATCCCGGCGGGATCTCACTGTAAGATAAATAACCGGGATCTTGGCGGGTTAAAAAGACGAAACTTTTCGGCATCCCTTTGGGATCCCATTATGAAAACATACTGGTGTGAAACTAACAAAATGATCCCTGAATCCCAAATGACAAAGTTGCAATTTGTTAAATTCAGCTATCTGCTGTACTAGGCGGATACCCCCGATTCTCGAGGGTGCAAGGTAAAAATTCTCCAATCACCGTAGGAAACAAATTAACAGTAGTAATACCTCTTATTCTCTAACTGCAGACAACTAAAATTACATGTACTCGGGATATATTGTTGTCTAGAACTTCCACATAATCATTTATCGCAATTTACATTGAATGACTTATTATGTTTGCCTTTGTCTACAGAGCTTGCTAAGGCGATTGTACAGTGGACTCTCCTCCTACAACAAGACCTCACCCCCACCCCACTCCACTCACGCATATCGATTGTACATGGACTCTCCTCCTACAACAAGACCTCACCCCACCCTCTCCACTCACTCATATCCGTATATTGTGCATCAGCAGTTCTTCGGATTCGAGGGAAAAAAAAGAGATGGTGCTAGAGACAGGTAAGATCGCTTTAAAATCTAAATGTGTCAAGTTATACAAAAATTAGAGCGTTCGAAAATTCTTGTTACAACCATGGGCAGAACACAGTAGCTCTATAAGTTTGGTTATCCATAATTGAAATATTTGTGTTACTGTGTTTCTGCCTACATTTTCTTCATTTGGGTTTCAGTCATCTTTGGTACAATAACCGATTAACAAAAAACATTACCTTACGATAATGATAATACGCTTTCATTAGCTAGCATTAGCGTTCACTCAGTTTTGACCCTCCTGGTCGGTATTGTTTCTAAAACAATAACCCTCCCTAGGTTTCAAAATTTAAAGTCGTTACTGAAACGATTTCTCAAACAAACTTTGCGCAACATATTAGCCATATTTGATGGATATCATGTTGGCATAGAGTTCTTTAAACCGCAGATGCTCGTCCTATTGCTTGGTACCAAAACAAAATAAATAATTTGAGGAGACGTACATAGTAATCATCATCGGCGCGGTATATGTTCTCGTCCTTGTCCTCTCCCTTATCGTACTCCTCGTCACCCTTCTATATCGCCGACGTAAGAAAGACAACAACCTGCGTAACCATAAGCCGTGTATTGATCATATCATCGTGAATATAAAAGACCTTCAATCATTGATGAATTACCTTCAATCATATATGAATGACCTTCAATCATCGATGAATGATCTTCAGTCATCGATGAATGACCTTCAATCATCGATGAATGACCTTCAATCATCGACAGTGGGAAAAACTTGAATGTGAATGTGTAGTACAGTTGTACCTCAGATGACATTTGTTATATTGGTGGTAGAACTTGAAGAGGAAGTACACTGAACTGCAAATTCGATCATTGGAATGTAACTTCCCAATCTTCCATCTAGCTCAGAAATGACAGGCGTCATTAGTCAGATATAGACCTTAAGTGCTTTACTGGGCATGTCTGTTCGTCAGACTGGTTTACAGATAAGACAAGGGGACCATTCTTTTTGGCTGGTTTTACAGAGGGAATGGGCTCAGCTTCGAGCATGGAACTATCACTGAGTTAATATGACATTCCTGGAATTCCTATTCTTTTATGCCAATGACGCTATATTTAATGCTTAGTCTTGTTTTTATAAGGATGTCAATACTCATGATAATCCCAATTTACAGTTTGGACGGAAATATTGCATATGGTTTTACATTTTTACATTTTATTAGCTTACCGTTATTCCAAGTTTAGCTATGACACTGTAATGGTACGTCTTCTACCTTTCATGACAGTATTTACAATCTTTATGTATCGGAAGTTATATCATTGTTTCAAAATCTTCAAGCATGTCATAACGTTTGTAAAATTCAACTTCATACATTTGGAATGGAGGATTTTCCGGAAAGTCATAAAACTTGTATTTACTCTCTTATTTCTGGTTAAATATCGTGCATATTTCCAACATTTACGGACAGCCTGTGGGTAAAGGTTATTTTTTTACATTCGGAAACTAGCAAATTTACAAATTAACAAAATGGGTGAAACCTTTGGTTTGAGGGTAGCCAATTTAAAATTTGGCAAGTTACTCTTTTCAAAGCAGTTTTCTTGTTGCTTATTGTGGGTTTCTAGCTGTTGTGTGGTTTGTATGTTCCCTTTCAATAACAATTTATCCTCCTACCGTGTACAATCTCATTTTTGTGTGTGCATGTAAATTAGTTTTATTTTCCACAATTTCTCCACCGAGTTCTGTGTTGTCGTTTGACTTCCTCATTAGACATGCATCTTTTACTATTAAAACATCTGATGATTTTATGTCAAACTGAAGAGGATGTTACGACCAGAAATGTCTAATATTTCCCGGTCTTCATTGACATTTAGTCAGATAATCTATGTGTCCACACTGAATTTTCCCGTTTCAGATGTAGTAGAATGGGGTATAGTATTGTTTCACCGAATATGTGATTGATTCACTACAGGATTTTGAAGTGCATTTGTGAATTATTTTTATTGAATAACATATTGGGGGGGGGGGGTCCTTTTACGATTCAAATATATTGATTTGTTTTTCAATCAAACTGAAAGTAATTTTCGACAATATCTGAAATCCATTTATGAAACATTGATAAATGTTGCTGATTGTAACATAAATCCTTGAGTTTTTACTTCAACAGGTCATAAGATAATTTTATGTAATCTACAGTTAAATTATTGCTAAAAGGACTGTTTAATCAAATATAGAAATAACTCTTTTTAAACCAGCATTTTAAAAATATATTTTACATTATTTTCTATTGTGAAGCATAAATGGTGAAAATTAAAATCAATATTTCTTTCAAAGTCTCATATTATCGAGAACATTATATTTCATTAGCACATTTCTTAAGTATATCTTATCGAACTTAACCAAATAAAATCTCGTTGTTGCTCTCCCGCTGCAGAGAGGTGCTCTGAAAGTACCAGCTACAATAAATGGAAGAAACGCTCTAGAAAAATCGCCGACACGTGATGCTATTTATTCCGGCCTTAGCTGTCATAAGGTCCCAGGTTCCCAATATTCCTGGCTAACATGCGGTTAGTGGAAACAACGATTACTCTAGGCCAAATGTAGATTTATTTCTAACCATTGACTTCTCAGTGGTGGAATTTTCACTAGAATATCTGCGATTTATTGAAGTGCTAGGAGAGGGAGAATTTGGAGAGGTCTACATATTATCGTTCTTTGATTTAAAAATTTATCACATAACATTGGCACCTACTAATGTTACGTCATAATTTCAAAAACAATTTATATAGAAGATACATATCGATATTAATGTGAAATTTTCAGACTGGCTTTAAGATTTGTTGTTTTCTGTGCGAATGCCTCCTTAGGGTCAGTACCGGAGAATTAAGTATTTTGGATGCTTTAGAATAACTATAATCGAGTACAATATGCAAAGAACGGTGAAGGCAAACAACTCAATTAATTCAATTAAAATGAGTTGAGAATCCCGTGGCCAATGTCTGTGGGACCATACTGATTTGCTCCTTTATGTCCGTACATCCCGCGTACCTCCTTAAATAAGTCCAAGGCTAGCTTGTTAAGATCATTTACAGAAAAGCGCTTGACATAAACATTTGACATTTGGAAGGCTTTTTCTTCTTCTATGCATATCCATAGAGCCTGATTAATTACTCCTATACATATCTAAATGGCCTGATTAGAAACTCCTGTACATATTTATATGACCTGATTAGAAACTCCTATACATATCTAGATGGCCTGATTAAAAACTCGTATACATATCTAGATGGCCTGGTTAGAAACTCCTATACATATCTAGATGTCCTGATTAGAAACTCCTGTACATATTTAGATGGCCTGATTAGAAACTCCTGTACATATTTAGATGGCCTGATTAGAAACTCCTATACATATCTACATGGCCTGATTTGAAACTCCTACACATATCTAGATGGCCTGATTAGAAACTCCTATTCATATCTAGATGGCCTGATTTGAAACTCCTATACATATCTAGATGTCCTGATTAAAAACTCCTATTCATATCTAGATGGCCTGATTAGAAACTCCTATTCATATCTAAATGGCCTGATTAGAAACTCCTATTCATATCTAGATGGCCTGATTAGAAACTCCTGTACATATCTAGATGGCCTGATTAGAAACTTTCATACATATCTAGATGACCAGATTAGAAGCTCCTATACATATCTAGATGGCCTGATTAGAAACTCCTATACATATTTAGATGGCCTGATTAGAAACTCCTGTACATATCTAGATGGCCTGATTAGAAACTCCTATATATATTTAGATGACCTGATTAGTAATTTTCATACATATCTAGATGACCTGATTAGAAACTTTCATACATATCTAGATGACCTGATTAGAAACTCCTACACATATCTAAATGGCCTGATTAGTTAGTCCTATACATATCTAGATGGCCTGATTAGAAACTCACCCAATCTAAGCGATTTCAGCCCTTCTTATAATGCTTTTGCACTTTTTTGAACTTCGACTTTTTTGGTGAAATGTTTGTTAGCACAATTACGCAGGAACCATCTAACCTAGGATAATTAACTTTAGTTCGCATATCATGGTGAACGCGTACTAGACAGAAAACCAGTTTATATTTTTGTTCCATTTAAATTCATTTTTAAAGTTGCTATGAAAGTGATATTTAGAAAGGGTTCTGGAATGTACTTGAACAGCATTTGAACTTTATATGGAGATGTTCGCTTAGATTTCAGTGTAATCCTGCAGTGTGGCTAGATTTATTTCTTTTCTTAAGGTGCTTTTTCACTCTGTAATCACAGAAAAAAAGGAAGAAAAACAATATTACATTTCTTTCATCGTGTCTGCCAAAAAGACCCTATGGCATGATAAAAAGAAAATTATTTCAAGTAAACAACCAAGATATAAAAAAAATGCGTTTCGTCTTTAACTTGATCAAGAAAAAAGAAAAAAAAAAATGAGAGAGAGAGAGAGAGAGAGAGAGAGTCTTCAACTTTTCCTAATTTCTTTTCAGCAAAGTATGTCTACCGTGCCTTATCTAAACAAATCTTTCCGAGTTTGTCTCTGTGTATCATTAGACAATTACAAAGAATCCGGCAAATTCTATCCTATCTGGTTGCCCTAAATAGGCTCGTAGGGTGGGGGGTGGGGGGGGGAGAGGGGGAGGGTCAGTTATATTATTGTTGTTTGCTTGATGTAGCCTACAGAAAAGTACTGTGCATTAATTTACTTCTGTCGGTATAATTATTTCTTTGTTTTGAGGAAAATTACATTTGTTTCTGTATCTTAAAGTCAAGGACATATCACTGAGGGGAGAAGGAGTCCTACCTTTTTCATCTTTCGATCCTTTCTAGTTCGGTCTTTAAATTCATGGTTCATAGCAACCACACAATCCGTGAAAATTAGTAACCAATCAATAAAAGTAAAATCCAGTCTTGGTCTTGTCAACATAAAAATGCAATATTACACTAAAAAAGACAATTCATACTTACCTAGAGGAGAGATTAAAATATTTATCAATTAGACAATAACCAAAAATCTACATGTCTTTTTAAGAATGCTATGACAAAAGAAAATGAATGCTCAAAATGTTTCATACTTTTTCGTGCTCTCAAAACTAATTTCGTCACAACTTTCTGAAAGTCACTTAAAACTGCAGAAGTGCATTTGAAATTTCAGTGAGCATTGAAAGAACTGATTCCTTACAAGGAATTAACGTTTCGCCGTATTTGTGTGACACAAACCCTAACACGTGCCGATACCTATGGACCAATACTATCGCTGGCAAAGGTGTCAGGTGTCACGTGATTAACAGGCGCACTGGCAGCTTGACAGACTGTCAGACCTTATGTCCGTCACCTATCTGACTGCAACAATAAATCATATAAAAATTAAAATCATCATAACTTCAACATTTTTCAACCATTTTTCATAAAAATATCAGTTAATGCTAAAGAATGACAATGATGTGCAATGTTAATGAGTATCATTGTTCTGACGATAGGTCAATTCTGTTTTATCTACGTAAAAAATTGATACTTTAACACATTTACATTTTCTCGATCACGTTAAATAAAAGCAAGAAAACTGCATCATAATTGCCTGAAAAAGTTTGTATTCTTACATATGCAGATCAATAAAAAAAAATTAAAGCTCACATTAGTAATAGCAGTTGAGAATTAGTTGAATTTTGGATCCCAATGCACAGACAGCAAGAACAATCAATGCTAAGCACGTAAGGTACATTTGCTAAATAAAAAGTCATTGTGGCCCATTTTCTTTAGCCAAGGGTCTTTCATATACTTAGTTTCACATCGACCATGAACGAAGATGATCGAGGTCCCGGCCTGGCGAAGATAGGTATATGTATTTGGGCGCATGTGAAGAGGCTAATCGAAGAAAACTATATGCTACCTAAAATCAAATGTTTTGTTGATGGAATCTGCTGAATTCACGACAGAAAGGAGGAAAATTGGAATTATAAGGATTAAATGATAATGGTTGGATATTTATCGAATTGTACATTTTACCTAATCACTCACAAAATAAATATATTCCAAAGTAAATTAATAGTAACATTTCGGAACTTCTTGTTATCGATGTAGTAATACAGTGGCTAACCGCATTGGCACAGAAAGGAAAAATCATTACAAGGTGACGACTTTTGCCTTTAAAAAATATATAACAAATATATAACAAATGATATTCTACAACCTTTTAGTACATATAAGGAAATATTTCACTCGTGAAGTGAAAACATTTTTTATTGACACTCGTGGCTGCGTCACTTGTGACAATACATATCAGGAAACTCGTGATGAAACCTAAAACCCCAAAATAAAGTTGGGAGTATATAGTAGTACTGTTCTGACTATACGAGCCAGCAGTACACTATTGTATTTAACTGTGTGTACCATGAACCAAACTACGAATTGCATAGACCAAGAACGGCTAGTTAATAATATGTTGCCACATCAGGGTCTACGCTGTTAGCGTCAAAATCATAAATAGAAGAAGAAAGAAAAAAAAATCTTTCGACCCTGATCTATTATGCATAATGTGCCAGCAGTTCCGAGTCTACGGGTCGTAACCACGCAACTAACATAACGCTGTAAATTTGTGGTAAATGCCACCTGGAGAAAACCGTACTCGGTCTTTAACTTCTCAACCACACTAAATTTAGATTTAATGTTCTACTATTTTTATTTTATTTTTACTTTTTTATTCTTCTCTTAAGCGGTTTAGCTGCACAATGTAGATCTATTGTATAAATTATATAAGGAAAAGTTTTGAAATTCTTTAATTGCAGTGATCGAGCACAAGGCTGATGACGTTTAAAGGTAGCACGTGTGCAGACGTCCCACTATACCAATGACGTCAATATACGACATCTTGGCAGCCATTTTTAGTCTGGTTCCTTTTCCATTGTTCTTGCTGGGAATGCAGTGTGTGGTAAAATAGGATACCATCAAAATGCAGTAAAATATGTTCTACCTTTGAATTTGTCAATTTTTGCACAAATTATATGTGAACAATTTGTGCTTTGACCCAGATGTGCAATTTTTATATTGCGTCTGCTTCTCTAAACTGAGAAGACTAGATAAAAGGGTTAATCTTTTTTTTTTTTCAAAAGAAATATGATATCCATATCTCCCATAGTCCGTTTTAGCAGTGGCCAGATTTTGTACCAGTCTAATGAAAAACCTATCATAAAGCCATTAAAGTCACATAAATATATAAAGAGGTCGAAGTATGCACACATTACCTGTATTGGTTATAAACGGTTGTATAAATAATAACATACCAACTATAGTGGCTTACTTATACTATATTAAGTAAAATAAGATCACTTGTAATGTCAGGCTGGCTTTGAACCAAATAACTGTCGGGTTATGTAAGTTAATGGATCAAAATTTCTCGAATTTGGAATAGCATTTTCCTCGCAAAGAATCTAAATACCAGTCAACTTGCTTTACGAAATGACTGAAACACGTATGTCAATACTGGATTCTGATTCAGATCTGCATTATTATCCCTAAAATCATTTTCTTGCTTGACTATATTAGAATTAGATAATAGTTTTTGTTCATTTGCAATTAGAGGAGGAAGCTATCGGAGTTATCTACACTTTTATTACCTATCACGATGTGACGTTTTGTTTCTCCTCTCACCTCCCTCGGGTGCATCTAATCCTTGCGAAGCATCGCACGAAAACCTAATGTCGTTTCTCAATTGGTGTAAGCGGAGTTCAGGTTAGAAACTTACTTCCAGTAGTAGTATATAAGACGTACGTTGACCGCCATCATCAAAATCGTAATACTTCAAAAAATATAATAAATGTATAGTGCTTTTAAGTACGACTAACGACGAACATAAAGTGAGCTTCGAAACAATATACATTTATGATGTTTTTTTAAACTTCTAACAACACAAAATTAATACAACATTTTTAAGGCCACCATGGTCATCTATTCAATTTGTGTAAACCATCAAATATGAAAAAGATTAAGTGAAACAAAACAAAAACCACACATTTTTTATTTATTTCTATGCCAGCACCATTGCAATTTTCAACATCAAAAATCATTCGTAAAAACACACATAAAAAGTTAAGCAGAATTAGATACAAGTTTTCTAAGCTCGACTGACGCCCGACCATGATAAGCTTCGTAACTCAATTAAAATAATTAGATAAAAATAATTACAATGAAACATTTTGTGGCACACACCATACATTATCCGTGCATGCACTCAACACACTCTAACGAAGTCCGCTCCTGTACTTCTCAATTAGTACATTACTATAGCTAGACTGGTACAAATCGTGTAAATCATTAACATGGTTAAAGCCAGTCTAAGTGATGGTTCAGACATTAGCTTGATATGACAGTCAAGTAAAATGGCTTTTCCAGGACTATGAAAGTTAAGATATTTATAATTAATTTCACATATAAATATGATCGCATTTCTTGAGCATTGTATAGAATTAAAGCTTTGGATTTTTTGTCATCGCTGTTAAATTGTCTATGACCTATATTTGTATATATACATTTCTAAGTATCAGTTTGATTGTCCCAGACCCACACACGTATATACCAGGGTTGGGTCCTAGGTTCACAGCTTTACAACATTTATTTAATTGTAAAGAGAAAAAAATATTAAATCAGTCGCCGGAGATACAAGTATCGTTACCTTAGTAAATCATTAAAGTAAAGGAAGAATATATGTCTAGATTTCTTTTGATTTTGAGAGAGAGAGAGAGAGAGAGAGAGAGAGAGAGAGAGAGAGAGAGAGAGAGAGAGAGAGAGAGAGAGAGAGAGAGAGAGAGAGAGATTCAATATGAAATTACAGCTATAATGCTCTATTTAAACATAAAAGATCCAATCGTTACAAATTAGTTGAATTTTTCATCCCTAATACAAATAACCATTACAGGGATTTAACAAGCAGTAGATAACGAGATAGAGAAAGAAAGAGAAAGTATAAAAATTCTCTGGTAAAAACATTACATGACGTGTTTATCAAAACTCTCCAAAAACAACTCACTCTACTGAAAAATATTTATATGAGGCATCCATTTCTTTTGAAAAGTTTCCCTTTTTAAACGTTTTAAAGCCTTGTATTGATGTTCACTTTAATGCTTTTTTAAAATATAATATCTGAGGATGGGAATGACAAAACTTGTACTTGTAAATGTCGTACGCTGCATGCATTAAAATAAAACTGAATAGGCTACACCATCTGCCTCTTGTCTATTGTATATACCAAATAACACGCATTCTCGAGAGAAATTAGAATTTTGTACATGATTAGTTTTATTAGTTATCAATGCCATAAAGTCAGCCCAAATCCTCTGTACTATGTCTCATTCCCAATAAAGATGATATATGGATTCAGGAATCTGATGACAAAATTAACACATAGTACTATCTATCATATCAATTTTAAATACAAAATATACTCCAATCGATAATTTAGTGTAGAACCATTATCTGAAACTACCTTTTCTGGACACTTTGTTTGTGTGTAAGGGAGAAATGTTTGGCCAATCGTCATCTTTTATTTGAACAAATTCGCTGATTCTCTGAACAAATTAGTGATCAGATCAATAGCTTTAAATTGGAAGACTTATTGCTTTAAATGGGATGACTTATTTGCTTTAAATGGGATGACTTATTTGCTTTAAATGGGATGACTTATTTGCTTTAAATGGGATGACTTATTTGCTTTAAATGGGATGACTTATTTGCTTTAAATGGGATGACTTATTTGCTTTAAATGGGATGACTTATTTGCTTTAAATGGGATGACTTATTTGCTCACTGCTCAGATGTTAATGATTGTGTTAATAGTTTCAACACTACCTAACTTTCTTTAAAGATTGCATTTCAAATAAAAGGGTCGCGATAAGACGAACAGACGACAAAATATGGTATGATTCAACTATCATGACGATATGTAGAAAACAGGATAGAACGCGTAAATAGGCTATTCGTACCAGCAACTCAAGAAATTGGAATAGCTATGCAAATTAAGAAATAAAGTTAATATGAAAAAGAAGGCTCAAGAACGGTTTAATTTTAACTTAGACACAAGCATACAATTTGTTAGTACAAACAATGGCAGAATTTTGTTAGACTCACTTCACTTGATATTTCATGACAGAATTGAAATCGACGAACCAAATAACACCCCTGCAATCATCAGATCCAATTTATTTGCATATGAAGACATTGAATAAGCTAAATTTTTAGCCTCCTATTTTGTTTTAATATCGCCGATCGATGATCAAAACCAGACCTTTCCAGAACTCAACCTTAGGACTTATAATGAACATTCAATTAGTAAGGTTACTGAGCAAGACGTCTTGGATGCTACAAAAACTTTAGATGTGAATAAGGCGAGCAGTCTTAACGCCATTAGTCATAAGATGTTGAAACCTGCTTATCAGTCACTATCTAGAGTCTTATGCAACTTGTTCAATAGATATCTAGATGAAGAAAAAAACCTTTCCTAGTTCATGGAAAGTAGTCATTGTTGTACCAGTCTTTAAAAAGGTGATAAAAGTCTGGTATCCAACTTTTGACTTCTCTCACTCACAAGCTGCGTTGGAAAACTGTTTGAAAGGATTGTGTTTAAATATGTTTATGACTTCTTTCATGCGAATAATCTTTTATATAAGTATCAACCTGGCTTCTTACCGTCTAACTCTTACAGTGTTTCAATTGATTGAAATTTACCATACTCTGTGTCTAGGAAGAGGAAGAAATGACGATAGTAATATGGTGTTCTTTGACCATTCGACAGAGTGTGGCATTGAGGACTTGGTTTCAAAATTAAAGAACATGGAATAAATACCGATCTACATGGATGGTTTCAAAGCTATCTATTCAATCGTTAGCAAAGAGTTATTATTAAAGATTCATTATCTAGTGTCAGCAAAATAAACACGGGAGTATCCCAAGTTGCAGTATTAGGCCCCTTTTTATTCTTGGTTTATATAAATGGCATTGCCGAATCAATGAATCCCCTGATCGTCTTTTTGCAGATGACTCATCATTATATTATTCATCTCGTGCCCAATGCTGATATTGAACAAGTTACTCATTTTTTGGAAACATGAAATGATTTGTTAAAACTGTGATTTATGACATTGAATGCTACGAAAACGGAAGTAATGTTGTTCTCAAAAAGGTAAAATATACAAGCACCTGAAATATTTTTAGATGGCAAAAGCATATAATTTGTTAATTCTCATAGCCAACTTGGTTTGACGATTCAAAAAGATTTTAATTGGATTGAACATTTTTAAGCTTTCCAAAACACCTCTTTCAAAATTGTACCTGACCCATAAAAGACCCTTATCGGAATATGCCAGTGTAGTTTGGGAACGGTGTAGTGAGGAGAATTCGATTAAAATAGCAAGAGTACATCTTGAAGCTGCCTACATTGTCACTTTGGTTTAACTAGTTATGCAAGTAAAATGTTTATATTTAGAAACATATTTTATTCCCTTAGTAAAAGGAGAAACAGTCAAAAACTAGCAACTTTCTATAGGATTATCAACAGTGCTGCCCCATTATGTTTACAACTGATTCCCCTTTATGTAAGCAAGATAAGCCGACATTGTTTCAGTCTCATGCAGATATGTTCCTTATAGAAAATCATTTATACCATCCAGTGTCAATTTGTCAAGTAATCTTTTAGATATACGTCCGGTTACCTCTCTAAGGAAGTTTAAACGATCCCTACTATCAAAATCTCACTCACTCATCCCTCGTCGTGCCTCATGTGGCACATAAGGCTTCGACGAGAGAGCGCCACTACTGACCTTCTGCAGCCCTACACGCGATGGTGTTCCACGTCAGGCGGCATTCCGTCATCTCTTCCTCCACAGTCTTTCTCTCTGTCTCATTGGGCCGGCCCATCTTTCGTCTCCCGTCCGAGGTACAGCGGAAGGCTGTCCTGGACAGTGCATCCGATGAAATTCGGCTCACATGTCCCAGCCATCGCCATCTTCTTTTCTTCACAATCTGGACAAGAGATGTTGATTCTGTCCTTTGATGAAGATCTTAATTATTGATCCTGTAAGGCCAAAAGATGCCAAGAATCTTCCTTAGGCCCTTGTTTTAGAAGATTTAAAGCTTTTGTGATATTTTTTATGTTAGGATCCAGCATTCAGAGTCGTGCAGTTCCATAATCCAATACATCAACAACACCACGCAAAAAAAAAAAAAAAAAAAGAAAAAAAAAATTGGCATGTTGATAGAAAATTATCGATTCTACACGCAAAGCTGAGGAGTAATTGTAGCTCCCTACGGCAGCATCTCTACAGAGTACGGTAGTTTTAAGTGACACTCCCGTCTCTGTATGTTGAGAAGATGCCGAAACTATTGAACATTATTTCTTTTCATGTCGCAAATATGGCAATCAATGACGTTTATTATTACTAGAACTAAACAAATTGAATTTATATTTGGATTTATTATTAGGAGGAAATCCCAAACTAAACAATGAAAAAAATCAATTTATAGGTTTGGCAGTAGAAAATATATTAAAACCTCGAAACGGTTCGATCCCAACATTGCTTGAATCTTTTCCTGTATCTATGATTTAGGAACTATATTCTTCTCTTTCCTACCTTTATTTTCTTTCTCGAGTTATCTCCTGTCAAAGTCTCCATTATGATATTTATTTTTAAAATTAATTTTGTACATATGTCAGCCATCTTAAACGTTTTGTATTTGAAAGTATTCTTTGTATGGGAAAGGCGATAATAAATTTGATAAAACTTTTTAGCCGATTCCAAATGCATTGTTTGCAAAAGAAAATATGTTTAATCCAAAAATTTGCTGTACCACTTATATCTTTTAGTAGCAATTTCCGTATTTTTGCCCCGATTCTTGTACATATTTTTGAAACCCCTTTTGTCCTCTAAAATGTAAATTAGTTTAAAACAAAAATACTAGGATGCAAGAGTTTTTCTGTTCATTTAATACCCACTCTTGTCTGATATTAAATTATTGCTCTAATTAAGCCTTGATATAATAGAATATTTGTTTGAATTGAAAAGAAATGCTGAAACTGATACATACTAAAACCATTGTCCACTAGCCTCCACTAAGTAGCTAATTCTAATTCCATGTTCAAACCAATTCTTATTAAAAAAAATTACCCCCTACTCTAATATTATGGGACCACTATCTACATAAATCAGAAATTGTATCAACTGGAAAAGTATTAGTCTGAGAATTTGTAGTAAAATAAAAGATGGAGGACATAGGAGTTCAAATTGATCCATGCATAAGAAACATACCTCCAAAAACTATTAAGTATCTTTCCTTTCAGATAGTTTACTCCAAACAAGTGAAACTTAGTGATATTTTGGCATAATCTCTCTAACATATATTTCCATTATTCAGATGTATTTGTAAGTTGTCTAATCCAAGCGATAGCTCATGCTTCTACAAATGCAAATAGATTTATCAATTTCAAACCTCCCAAATCATAATCATTAGCAACTACTTTCCTTCTGAGTTTGTCAATTGAATTATTCCACTTAAATTTATAAAACATATTAATTTCAATTAGAATTTCCTAATTTAGACGGCGAGGGTAAGGCGATTATTTATTTTAGATGATGCTAAATATTTTACAACCGTGATTATACCAAAATGGCGTTAGACATCTTTTTGACCATTGATTAAATATATTTTTTTATCCCTAATTTTTTTTTGTCAAGCTTAGCTGAAAATTTACACCTTATAGTAACGTAAACTTACTGTCTCCCCAATTAATCTGATAATTCTGATATTATCTATCCTCACCTGCAACTTTACTCGCAAACCAGATAAACTTAGTTTTATCAATATTGACACATAGTCTGAGAATTTGTAGTAAAATAAAAGATGGAGGGCAGACTTTAACGATTTTCTATTCTCATCCAAAGTCAAAAAGGTATTATCTGCATGTTGAGAAATAAAATATTCTCTATTTTCAATTTGTATTCCTTTAATATTTGGATTGCCTCGCATCGTATGTGCCATTTTCTCTGCACGAAGGATAAATAGATATGGAGATAAAGTGTATCCTTGCCTACAGCCTCTGTGTATGTAAAAGCAAGAAGAGATGCAACTATATACTGTAACACCTGATTTGATATTATTATAAAAAGTTTATAGTCAGTTTATAATAGAATCTCTAAAATTGAAAAAATATCAAACATTCCTAATTTAAAGACCTTGTTAAATGAATTAAAGGCATTCTCAACGTCAATTAATAATAATGAACCCGAAATTTTGAACTTCTAGTGTAAACCACTAGATAATACTAGGTTCTAATAGTTTCTACCCGTAATAAAACGAATATGATTCTCGTTTATAAGAGGAGGTAAGATAAGTTTCACTCTGTTAGCTATACAAGCAGAAGCTATTTTGCATAAAAGACTGAGTAATATTACTGGCCTCCAGTTCTTAAGACGTTGCGTTGGATTGCTCCTTTTGATATACAAGTAATTATTCTTTTTTTCTGTGTTGATGAAAGTTTCCCTATACTATAACTATAATTCATGCATCGGATTAAATAAATGACATAAATCTTTTTTTTTTTTTTTTAAACTTTTTCAAATAAAAAAACAAAAACAAACAAACATCTGAACCCGGACTTTTATTGTTTGCTACATGTTTCAAACTTTTTAATGTTTCCTCATCAAATATAGGACTCAATAAAGATAGATTCTGTACATAATATAATTTTGGTGTATCAACCATCTTATTATTAAAAGGTTCATTTAAACTGATAGATTCTACTTTCCTGTATTTATACATATTTTCAAAATATTCCTTAGTTCTTGCTAAATTCCATTTTGATTTGATGTGTGTTTCTCATCCTCCCTTGTTAACATAAGCATCATTTTACGAACATGGTTTCTTTTCTCAAGGGTAAAGAAATAATTTGTAACCTTTTCTCCTTCATAAACACATTTTGCCTTGGAACGGTGTATAGTCTCATACAAAATTTTCTCCAGTACTCCAACAACTCTTTTTTTTTTTTTTTTTTTTTTTTTTTTTTTTTTTTTTTTTTGTTCCTGTTCAGTTTTAGAGAGGTATCCAGATCTCCAATCTTTTTTTTAAGAATTCTTTGATTTCATTTAAAAACTGTTTATTTTTGTATGTGTTTTTTTTTTCTTCCACGTGGCATAAGAATTAGTATTGCCCCTTATTTCGAATAATAAAGTTTCCAAAAATAATTAATCATTTATCACAAATAGGGTAATATTCATCACATGAATTCTCAAGTGGATTTCCAGCCAATTGTTTTACAACATCATTTTTAGTATTTTTAACTAGCTGCATATATTTTGCATCTTTCAATAAAGAATTATTAAACTTCCAAAACCCTCTTTCGTCTGGTCATATCTTAAATTCAGATTTAATTACCACCATAGCACGATCTGTTCTATAACCAGGCTCAGTCAAAGCATCTTTTCGATCTACTAATAAATGTTCTGATATCAGACAAATTCTAACGTAGCTTGTTTAATGGGTTTGTGTTTTTTTGTTTTTCATGTATAGCATATTTAATTTCCTCCAAATATCAATGAAACCAAATTCATATCATCCAAAACTTTTCACCTGCCTTGGGATTATTGATCTTAACACATTTATAAGTATCCATAGTAGAGTCAATACTAAGTTTAAAATCACATGCTAAAATTACATTTTCATTATGCAAATTAGCAATGGCCTCTTCTATCTCATCATGCAAATTTTTACAGAATTGAGAACATTTATTTTCTTTCTAGAGTCACCTAGTTCCTTACAATTTATTGTACAAATGTTAATACCTTCCATTCTGTTACTTCAAGTATGGTCTTGATGGTGATTGAAATTAAACTAGAAATGTCAGTTCTAATATGTACAAAGATTATGTTAAACAAGATAAAAGAAAGCTGAAGAGGTTTAAAAGTGGCCTTGTATACAAATGCATTCATGAATCGCAAATCAGTAAAGAGATCTACACAAATCAGAAAGCATCCAACACAGAAAATGCAGCTAAAAAGCATAGCAGTCGTTTAAATTTATGCATTTCCAATGTCTTCTACCTAAAACATGAAGTGCATACCAATTTAATTTTAAATCATGTTGACCTAATAATTAATAATATCCTGTAATTCCTAATAGATAGACAGTTATGGCACAAATTTTATGGAATAAGGGAAATATCTCAATATAGTACCTATGTACATGTACAAGTATATACCTGTGTACAATTTTTAAATATTAAACTCTCTAACGTTTGCTTAAGCAAAATATATTCTTTACAGAGCACATTTATGTATTTAGTTGCATGCCTGACAAGCATAAGCAAACTTCAGAATATTGTAGTATGTTAAGATAAATGCATTAATGTTAAGAAATTATCTGCTTTAACGACAAAATTCAATTAATTGTCAAAATGCTTTACAAAATTCATTGATCTATTCCAATTAAGAGACAAGATATTGAATCAATATACACATTACAGTATATTTCACTGTGCACAATATGTGGTGCTTAAAAAAAGAAAACAAGAAGAACAACAACAAAAAGGTCACTATCCAAAAATTTTATTAAAGAAAAACTGCCGATGCTGAATTGCGAGCATAGGCCGAAGTAAACATTTTGAATCAAGCCGAAACAACACGCAAATTAAATTTCATGCACAATTAAAAATGATTATCAATAGCAAACCACAAAACTGAGAATATAAATATGTAGACATTTAAAATAAAAACCAGAAAATATGCAATGAGACCCCCACCCAAAAAAAAAAAATGAGGAAAGTTTTTGACCAAATGCATAACCTCACAACAAAATGTAACATAAATGCAGTCTAATGATGAAGTAATTCCTATGAGTAAATATTTGTAGAGCTAGGGCTCCGCATAGATCTTAAATCACATATGGAAAGTACCAGCTTAAGAACAACAAAAAAAATTCTCCAAATTTATATAGATATTGCAGATTGCATTGTGCAGCTTGTCCAGTAAAGCCGTTTAAGTGCACGCAACTTAGCCCGTAGCAGATCCAAATTGTTGAAAATCCGAATCTCGAGTCAAACTGGTACAGTCATTTTTTTATTTATCTAAATGTGTAACTGTGCTTTAGTAAAGACAGGAAAAAAGATCGAAAGATAAAAATAGAAGAAAGAAAATTACATAAAAAGGAGAAAGAAAAAAGGAAAAGGGTGGCGTGATAGACAGAGTTCTACTTCAAAACAGATAGAAACATATTTTAATTGATAACCTCCCATTCTTCGATAAATTAGGTAATGAAATATACGCTTTACGTCTCTTTATATTAGCGAAATTAGGAAGATCAACTACAATTGTAAGAAATAGCGAATGGTAAAAATAGACAAGGCTATACAAATATAGGTCATAGCCAAGCTATCATCGGTTCAAAATCCCATGCTTGAATTATATACAATGCTCAACAAATACGATCCTATTTATATGACAAATTAATAATAAATAGTTTAAGTTTTGCTGTACTTACAAAGTTGAATGTAAAATATTCTTTAAAAATCATTACATTTCTCGTGTCATGCTAATGTATGATGCAACAGAGCAGATATTTCTCGAAATAATTATCATCTAGACAGGCTAACCATATTGTTAATTTGTACAGTTTGAACCAGTCTAGCTAAACTAATGTACAAATTGGGAAGAACATGAGCGGGCTTCGCCATGGTGTATAGAGCATAAACACGTGTAAATTGTGATGAGTATCACACATTTTTACATTTTAATTCTTTTCATCGAATAATTATAATCGAATACCAAGTCCACCACGTCGGGTGTCAGTCGTGCTTAGAAACACTTTTGTTTACTTCTGTTTACGTTTTTATATGTGTTCTTTAACAAATGATGTTTCATTGTGAAAATTGCGATGATGCTGTCATAGAAAAAAAAGACTAATTTTGTGGTTTTATTTTTGTTTGACATAATAATTTTGATAATTTATGGTTTTCAGAATTTAACTGATGACTTCGTGTCTTAGCAAAAAAAAAAAAACGTCTCTGCTTTTAGAACTTTAAAAAATATCATACAATTATTTAGTTCAGAAGCACACCCAAATTGGGTGTTAGTCATGCTTAGAACCTATATAAAATTATGATATTTTTTTTTTATTTTGTTGTTTTTTTTATAAGTATGATGGTGGTCAACATGTGTCTTATATACTACTCCCTTTCAGCAAGCCTTTTAGGAGGTGAATCTAGGATCCGAAACTTTTGTTGTTATCTACTCATCCTCTTGAAACATGACCCCCTCTCTCCCCTCATTACTGACCGTGGCCGAAAACAACAGTAAAGCGGCAAATTCAATGGCGGTCCGTCTGCACCCATACGTCAGCAGTTGACATAGGAGTTCAACAACCTGTTGGCTGTTATGTTTTTATTTCGGAGAGGGATTGATTACAAACTATGAGCGTTTGAAAAAGTTTTGATGCAATCACAAGCCTTTGAAATGGTATCAATTGATAAAGAAAACACATGAATAGCTTTGATACAATCACAAGCCTTTGAAATTGTATCAATTGAGTATGAAAACATATGAATAGCTGTGGAAAAAAAAAAAAAAAAAAAAAAAAAAAAAAATAAAGGAAAATATCCTATATACAGATATGAAGTATCTCTACATTTGATTTTCCTTTTCCTATTTGTTTTTCTCATATATTCTAACCTTTTCATACTCTGTTTATAAAAGTTAAAAGGCATGTGATGCAATGGATGGATAGAAGAGGAATTCGACTTGCCTCCATGTTATAAAAGTTAGTCTACATAATAACAGAATTCGTTCGTTTATGAGCCCCCAAAAGTTCAGAATTTCTGTGTCCGAGCGTCCTCCAATGAATCTGCTGTTGTATGCTTTCCGTCACAGCCAGTAATGTCATAAAATAATTTTTAAAAAGTGGCTGAGAACAAGTTGTTGGTTTACTGACAGTTTATACCACGGTAAACGAAGAATAAATTAAATTAACTAATAATTGCAATCCTGAACTCATTTACTAAAATTGTATTTGATTCTCTTGTTTTTATCTCTGTTTTCCTTTCCTGGCCTCTGAAACCTTGTAAGGTAAGAGTATTCTCCCTTTTTGAATCAGTTATTTTTGTATCGAAGAATTTCAACAGGCGCTTGCTCCAATCCATTTTCCAGAATGAAAAATCCTAGCCATGGTGACAGTCTTCAAATTCGCAAGTTCAATAAACAAAATGAAATAAATATGCGTTTGCATAGGTGAACAAATGTATAATTTATTAATCCATAAAGCCAAATTCTCTTGGTTGGAAGCATTTAATAAATAACGCATACCAATCAGGTGTCGATTGTCACAGACGAACACCGGTTTTGTGAGATGAAAGGGAATCTGTGGGGGGTGGGGGGGGGGTGGGACCTAAGACCCCGTGAACCCAGTAACTGATTGGTGTTATAAAACCGGTATTTATCTGCAACAGTTGACAACACGATAAATATGATATGTTTCTTCTGTAACATACTTCATAACGCTCTTTCATACCGAGCCAAACAAATTTAAGTTCTGTGTGATGTATGGATTTATAATCACTTTCAACTGCATATCATTTCCCCCAAGGTAGTCCCAGAGCTTCTATTCAAAGTAGCCAACAGAATTATTCAAGTCAGCGCTTGTTTTTAAACTTCTAAGTGATATGTTATAAACAATATTGCTGTCGATTGGATATATATATATATATATATATATATATATATATATATATATATATATATATATATATATATATATATATATATATATATACACACACACATATATATATATATACACACACATACACACACACACACACACACACATATATATATATATATATATATATATATATATATATATATATATATATATAACAGTCATTGTATTGTCGTTTTAGCTTGCCTATGGTACTTGAATATGATATGATTTCAATACCAAAATTAAAAATTAGCGAAAATTACACATGGCTAGTTCATTATCCAGCGTTGCAACATCTTTCTTATTCAATCTGCCGATTTTTCAGCATTTTGTTATTTGTGACTGAATATTTATCAAGAGCTTTATTTGTTTCGAAATTAAAGGATCCTTCTTTCTTAATATTCAGAACGAAGAATAATCTCTTAGCCAATCAGCATCTACTACTACTAATAATAATACTAATATAGCATACCTTTTTTTGATCTTCTAGTTTTTTTGGCAAAACCCTCATCCAACTTTGTTTTAAAAAGAGAAGAAATTGTTTTAATTTTTCGGTATGTACAAAAACTTTAAGGAAAAAAGATAAAACAAGCAAATGTTCATTCGGTCCAAATTTGTATGTAAAAGAAACTACAAAATGATATTGTTGACTCTTCTCTTACAACCAAATCTGTCTTGATAGTAATTGCTTGAATCCTATTTTTTAAACAATCAATATGTATAAGTTTTTTGTACAAAGTTTTATCCACTTGTCACAAGACTTTGCAGCCTCAAGTACCATAACTGTCTTTTAATGGATTTTTTTTCCGTTAAAAGTATTTTCCTTGTAATGGTAGTATTTGAAAGTGTCGTTTGCTACAAAGTTAATATATAACTTCGCTTTTTAGTAGATATAATGAAATATTTCACTCATGAAGTGGCAACATAGTATTGTCACGAGTGAAGTATTTCCTTATATCTACTATTAAAAAAAAAAAAAAAGTTTACGTAGCGCTCGGATCATCTTGGACTTCACCCTTGACGAAACGTTAAGTTTAGAACAAAGCCAAGTACATCCATTCAGCACTGAAGATAACATCGGAAAGCAAATTACGTTTATCTACAGGACTATGCTTCGTATTTTACATTTTCTTATCATGATACGCTAAAATGTTCATTTTACTTTTTTCATCAAGGGTTAAATCTAAGATGATCCACACGCTACCTCAACTTCCGTCCATAGATCTTTTAAAGTAATTCCGCTTGAAATCTGAGAAACACTGTCGAATTTTTCAAATATGTCGTCCAGTGAACAAGTTTTGCTTAAAATGTTTCGAAAATTGATTTATTTTTTATTACAGCGGGTATAAACTTTAAGTTGGGACGAAAATAGGAAAATAAGGAGGTGAGAGGAATCATCCCCCCCCCCCCTGTGTTACATCTTTTGACCCACCCAATCACTATACCCATTTACCGATAGTCCTAATTTCGTTTGTAACGAGCCCATATCCGCAGACTGATATAATGTGAACAACGCTGGGGTGGGGGTAGCATCATTACAGAGAGTAACATCTTTTAAATAAACATTTTAATGATTGATAGTTAACCTGTTATGATTTTGCTTATTTATTTTGTTAATACTGAAACGGCAATTACGTGGCCTTGCCAAGCTTTCAGTCCATTTTGGTAACGGACACTGCACCCAAATTTCGATAGTCTCCTAATTTCGGTTTGCAATTAACACTCACCCATCTGCGATTCCTCCATCATTTTCAGATGTGACCATGTGTTTGACAGTTAATATCGCTAATTAAACAATTTTAGGGTTATATTCAATCTTGTGTTTTCCCTAAAATCAATTAACGTTTATCGTTGAGTGTAACGGGTACGAGTAACACTAAATATCGAACAGAAATAATTAAGTTCACTCAATAGCAATTTGTACAATTCGTGTGGAAAACTATTTTAAATAAGCTAATAGTTGAAATCTACGTTTTGTTTTTGCATGTTTTTAAAAAAAAATTATGGTAGCTCGTAATTGCTTACACATATGTACAGTGTTGGTATATTTTAAGATCTGTTCAGAGAGAGAGAGAGAGAGAGAGAGAGAGAGAGAGAGAGAGAGAGAGAGAGAGAGAAGAAGAAGAAGAAGAAGATTTGGTTGGTTGTTATGGGTTTAACGCCATTTGTAAGCAAATGATAGGCTATACATGGCGGCCAGTATTTGGTGGAGGAAGAATCTGAGAAAACCCCGGGAAGAACCACCGACCGACGGGAAGCTACTGGCAAGCTTTCTCACATACCCACGTTGGCCGAGCCCAAGACTCGAACCCACGAATACAGAGGTGAGATGTCAGTGAAGGCGAGCGCCTTAGACCACTCGGCCACCAGGGGCCCCGAAGAAGAAGAAGAAAAAAACAGGAACTAGGACTAAATATGGAAATATAACATACGTAAGGGCAGATATATTTCCTTAATGTTACCTGACTCGGCAAACAGTTGTATATGAAAAACTATCTAACGCAAAAAATAAACGCATATCAAGAGAGCGTGGTATATAGCCGTTGTGATCTAATTTTGTTTGAACTCATGACGCAGTTGCATATCATGTTTAATGGCTGCAAGAAGTAGTTAGTAAGAAATTGCAGAAACATAAAATGTAAGTGAACAGTGACACAGTCTAGCCTGAATTTTGGAATAATCTTTTAGCACATCTACATACCAAGCTGCACGACTGTGCAGTAAATGGTCCACGAGAAACTGTGCCCAACGCATACCCTAAGCTAAGTATTGACACCAGACAGACTTACAGACGGACAGATATCAGCAATCCACGAGTCGGAGTTTTAATCTGGTCAGACACTGATCTTTGCTGTACGCAGTGAAATGCATGTTATTGAAGGATAGGTGCAGTACACAGTTTCTAAGTGGATAGAATATGCAGATTGCTATGGTAACTACATCCATTACGTACATCATGCATCTCAATTACTTACATCAACATTGCTATAACTTTTCCGGCAGTACGATCAAAGTAGAATTGCCAAAAACAATATCCGGTAATAAGAAAGACAAGTGAAACCTATATTTTAAATTTGATTGGAATAAAAATGTTAGCTCAACTATTACTTTCATTGAAATTGAAACAAATGGGGTCTTCTCTCTATTATCTGAAATAAATTGTGCCCAACCAAGACTTTGCTGATAGCGTTTTCGGCATGGTCAGACATAGATAGTTTAATCTCAGTGGCCAGGGGCTAGGATAATTTAGCCATATTCAGGTCTCCCCCTCGACTGGAAAAATAGCTCTGCTCTTCATGTCTGTACTGATATCAATGTTAATTGGTGAAAATATTTTCTGTTAATTTATTTATTTATCTATTTATGCGACAAAATCAATATTGTCGAGACACACGACTGTCCCATTTAGAGTTTAAAGCTGGTTCTCAATATTTATTTAAAATTCAACTTTTGAT
Source organism: Margaritifera margaritifera (assembly GCA_029931535.1). Classification (NCBI taxonomy): domain Eukaryota; kingdom Metazoa; phylum Mollusca; class Bivalvia; order Unionida; family Margaritiferidae; genus Margaritifera; species Margaritifera margaritifera. Next base: position 958,276 of record JAQPZY010001617.1, read on the forward strand.
CAATGAATCTTTGAAATATCTTTTCTGTCCAGTATTTTGCTTTTATTTTTTGTCAGTCGGTCAGCTTTGTATGATTGGTAACTCAAATTTAAAATTGAACGGCGGCGACAGAAAAGTCAGCACGTTATGGTTTCGGTTAAAGATTTACATGTAAATGTGGACTCAACATGCAGGTTCTGTCTGACTTGTTCTACGTTGCAAACGTCGATATAGATGGTCTCTATATATAGCATGAAACAAACATCATCATAATAAACCTACAAGAGCAACTAAATACAAATATTGCAAAGCAAACCTTCGATTTCTGAGAGAAAAAATAATCTGTAAACAAATTTCACCACCGAAAATCGCCATGAGCAACGAAAAATCCCCAAGTATTGCCAGCTTGGATTTATATTTTGGGTCAATATATCGCTTTGTGTTACCACCCTCTGAATAACACGGAGACTCCAATATCTGACTGAGGACCCTCTGAATAACACGGAGACTCAAATATCTGACTGACGACCCTGTGAATAAAACGGAGACTCCAATATCTGACTGAGGATCCTCTGAATAACACGGAGACTCCGATATCTGAATGAGGACCTTCTGAATAACACGGAGACTCCAATATCTGACGAGGACCAGTTGCCTTCCTAGCACTATTACGGCTCATATGCCAAAGGTCGTCGATGTGGTACGAAGAGGATCCATGTAATCCAACCTTTTCACTCATCACCTTAGCAAAATAGCCAATCGCATGCTTCCCCATAGGGACTTTTACAAACTAGCATAAATCTGCATTTTGCATGGTTTTTAAGTCCATTTAACGTCTGTGTGTGTGTGTGTGTGTGTGTGTGTGTGTGAGAGAGAGAGAGAGAGAGAGAGAGAGAGAGAGAGAGAGAGAGAGAGAGAGAGAGTGTGTGTGTAAAACTTGGCTACATATTTTTTCTTTCTTTGAGTCACATGTAGTTCAGTAACATCATCTTTACATATGTAGATTATTGTACTGTGGCAGCATGTCAGTAAGACAACATACATAAATCAGTTTGTCATCAAGTTTACACAATCATGTCAACACATTGCAATCAGTAACTCGTCTAGTTGATGCGAAAGACGTCGTCTTGTTCTCGTATCAAAATATCTCGTCATTACGACGCCAGCTTAATACTTTCCCAGAGTAAATATGTATGTATGTATGCATAGGGTTTAACGGCACATCATCCCAATCCTTGCCGAATAAGTTTAGGTATTCCCAAAAGTAATATCAAACAAAGATAAGAGCAGAAAAAGGTAGAATCCTTAAATACAAAGTCAATTTTTTTTATATATATAAACCGCACTTTTATTTACAGAGTTCAAAATCTTCATCGCTGGAACATCATCACGGGACGCATCAAAGGGCAGAAAGGATGCATCTTGAGTCATCAATTACGACATGCAGGAGATGGAAAGGTATGTGTGGTGGTGGTGGTGGTGGTGGTGGGAGGGAGTTGCAGTAACAGCAAAAATAAGTTATATCGAAGGAAAACAGGTTTACAGTCATACTTTGAGCGTGAGCTCGACATGCAAGCCATGACCTTCTTGCGAAATAGACAGTAAAGGCGTCGTTTAAAATCCCGTCTCTTTTGAAATCTTCATTTTAAATCTCTCGTGACATATGACTTTAATAGTCCGTCTCGACTTAAGACACGGAATTACATCAGCAGCGCTCGTTTCACGACTGTTTACGGCCAACTGCCATAATAAACTTCACTTCAATGGTAGAGAGTAATTGCTGAGAATTTATGTCCTTACACCGATATGCGAAATTCCTCAGCAAGAAACTTTGTTCCTACCGCCACCAGGTAAAGAAAGCATGTGTAGATAAGTTTATATCCAGTAATATATAACTTCATATACCTTGTGAGTGTGGTCTACAGTTTCTTTTGTGAAGAACATTATAGCAAAACAAAACTACTGGCTAGAAAACTATTGTCTTTGATGGAAAAACGCCAATCGCTTGTCTTAGAAGTTTCCTGCCAGAACGCAGGTCATTAAAATACTGCCTATTAAACGCTTTTGAACAATTTCACACGGGCATTTCCCCCCCCCCAATATTTTCGCGAATAAGAAGAAGAAAATAAGACGGAAGGAGAGGAGGACGATGACAAGGAGAGGACGATGACCACGAGGAAAGGACGACGATGATGTCGATGACAAGGAAGAGGAGGGAATGACAACGATTGATCGCGGACATTCTTTTTTACTAAAACATTTTCAAGAAGGACTAGGAAGAAAAGGAAAGGATGAGGAGTAGGAGAATGAGGACGACGATGACGATGAAGAAGGAGAAGAGGAAGAAGATGAAAGAGTAGAGGGAGGAGGACGACAATGACGACGACGACGATACGGAGGTGAATGGACTAGCTGTATATCTGACTGTATAATTTCGCAATCGGTTATTATGAAATATGATCACGATTTTAAAAATATCGAAATCTTTTAGATCTTGTCATAATTTTTACGACTCAATTAACGAACATTTTCAAGAAATTCCATCACATCTCTGATTATATACTGATATAATATCAAAAGAGAAATATACTATATGGGTGTATTAATGAAGATAACGATAAGACCGTTTTTATAAGACCATCGTTAATATTTATGTATCACGAAAACGAGGTTAAGCTAGGCAGTTCGGCAAACAAGCCATAAAACAACAAACAACATCATTCACTACAAATGTAATTAGAATCAGAATGTCAAGGTTCTCCCAATCACACTAACATGAAAAAGAGAGAAGAACAAAGAAACAATGCACATAGTGCTGAAATAACTTACATAAGATATATATATATATATATATATATATATATATATATATATATATATATATATATATATATATATATATATATGCCTATTTGTCCTCTTTTACTCAAATCATTTATCATATATGTTCTTATTTGTGAATGTACTGTATGTGCAGTAACTGTTTAGACATTGGTATTATTTATATTCCGTTACTTTTTAACTGCATGTTTCGTAAACTTCCCTTTGATATAGATGAACATGTGTTAAATATGTTATCTTCAATAATTATGCTATTGTGACGACGACGACGATTATTATTATTACTAGTAGTAGTAGTAGTAGTAATTGTAGTAGTAGTAGTAGTATTATCAGGTAATCTCGTAAGGTATTGACACCAACATCAACAAACACCCATTACGAAAAGGTACATGCTGATCAATATAAATTCATATACATTACTTCCACTTTTCACTTCTCACCGTAATCTTTGTAATCGAGATGCTGTTTTCAAAGGGATGGGGCGGGGAGGAGGGAATTATTAACGTCACCACTGATACAAGTATAAACAAGTTAGGAGTTAGTATTAGAATTGTTTGTTGTTACATGAAAAATATCACAAATAAAGTATGATGTTGAAATTTGTAAAGGAAATGGCTTTTGATCAACCAATGAAAATGTCATTCCTTATCTTGAAGAGATATCCTTCATCATGACACACAGCAACAATCCATTGATTTCGTAGCTCCATATTCTTCAAAGATGGAATATATTAGAAGCTTATGTCTTTATGGATTCTGGCATTTTCATTACACAATGGAGCACGACAACATTCTTGACGGTTTTGGTCCTTGACGTATTCAGCGGTATCCATCGATGATTCATTTGATCATGCATGCACCAAGCTTTGCCTCGTTTTCTACTTAATGACCTGGCGTCATATGAATGCATGAATAAATTCTAAGAAGGGTAAAAGAAGTTATTGCCTCTTTGAAAAAAAATAATTAAAAAAAACAACCCACCAACCAAACAAACAGAAAAACAAACAAACAAAAAAAAAAAATAGTATTTCAACAGCACAGGTGATGGCGTGATGCGGGTTATACAAAGAAATCGGCAAACCCGGAGTAAACCATCTAACTTACACTGGCGTTCCACTGATATTCATAGATACAAGCTTCGAGGATTGAACTAGAATTGCAAAGGTGCAAAACGAGTGTATAAAAAAAAAAAACACCGCTGTCCAGGTCACTGCATATATCTAACTTTCCAGTAACTTTAGCAAAAGGTAAATACTAAACGAAGTTTCTATTAAAAAGGAGAGGGTTTTGGAGTCAGATCTCTCCGTTTCAATAGGGACTAGATAAATCCAGTTAGTAATTTGCTCATTCGACCAAGGTCTCGCAATAAACCGAGCCCATACGCGATGTATCGCGTTCGACTGAGGACGTAATGCCCAAATCTTTCGTCGAATGCTGCATATGGCGTACCATCTTGTTAAGAAACGATGCTATATATGTTTGCCGACTCGGGCGAAGGTGAAAAGCGCTATTTTTCATTTACCCCATGTTTGATTCCACAGCAATCTTTGTTTATTAGGCCCTCACGTGCGGTAAAATATATATTTCGTCGGAGAGGCAAGATTAAGTTTCTTCTTTTCCATTTACAAAGAAACACAGCGGGACTTTTCATGCATTAAAGCTTTGCCTAGCTTGCAATACATCGGCTCGCGTTTAATTGGTCCCATTGGAAAACATAAAATGGCGGATGTAAGCTATCACATTAAATTTGTAACACGTGAGCTGTTATTGATACTGCAATTTTTCTACTGGTTTGACAGAAATAACATAACTAGAGAAATGTATTCATAGGGCATTTGTTCTTCTCATTTGTCCTAAATAAATAATCAGTGATTTCGCAAGAGGAAATAAAATTATATGGTCGAGTTGGAAACATAAGAAACAACCGAGGCTGACCTTAAATCCGGGAACTTTTACTTGATTGCGCATATACATATATATATATATATATATATATATATATATATATATATATATATATATATATATATATATATATATATATATAGTATGTATTCTGTATCATTGATATACCAAGAGATGTATACATTTTTCATGAAAAGGAAACGAGGCTTGCCGAGTTTCCTTTTAATGAAAAATTTATATAACGAGTTTGATATCACATACAAATACAGTTAAGATTGACTACAGGAAACTGTGTGTTGACGGAGTGAGTGAAGTCTTCACATCCCTGCCCAGTGTGTCCACTACAAAATGTAGTTCTCGACCTACTGCGGCTATTCACAATTTTCTTTGCAAATTTATAAGTTGCTTCTTTTCTTTACTTAGCTTCTATTTTCATTCATATTGATTAAATACATACAAGACACACTTATGATTTAAACATGAAAGATGGTTTAAGTGATGAAAGTAGATCACTACAAACACAGCATGGTTAGCTTATTGAACACTGAACGCGCAGCCATTCCGTCACCGTTGAGTATATTGAAACGAGTGTGGAATATAGACTAAGCTAAATGACGAGCCAACAAGAGGTAATTCTAACATTTAAATTTATTTACAGTTGATCTAAGTCATTATTATGCTTTAATTAACCTTGCTACCGACCATAAGATTGTTTTTATCCTCCATCTCTTTCCTTCCCCTTTCCGTTGGTCGGTTTATCTGCAAATGTTACCATCATTCATATGTCCAGAGACATCGTCGCATGACAGGGGAAAATCTGCTACGCGCTTTTTTTCACGGATTTTCGCCCGTAGCTTGCGACGATGGTCCAGAGAGAGAGAGAGAGAGAGAGAGAGAGAGAGAGAGAGAGAGAGAGAGATGTGGGGTGGAGGATTGTGGAGACTTAGCATAAGAGTTTTTTTTGTCCATCCCTATGTTAATCTGTTAATCTGCTGCCTGACAAACCAACACAGTGAGAGAGAGACAGACAGACAGAAAGAGAGAGAGAGAGAGAGAGAGAGAGAGAGAGAGAGAGAGAGAGAGAGAGAGAGAGAGAGAGAGAGAGGGAGGGAGGGAGAGCGGCCTTCGGACATTTTACTATTTAAAAATAATGTTGTTAGAACCCTAATATAGGTTTTAAAAAAAAAACAAAAAAAAAAACCAAAAACAACAAAGCATTAAATAGACTACAGTATGTGTGTGTCTCCTAACCAAGAAATTTACCGTAGTCTCGACAAGCTATTGCAACTTTGTATCATTGGTATTGTGAACACTGTACATAAATCCCATGAAAATTGGAAGCATACCATTACGACGACCCAGGTTTTGTAGGTTACTTGGTGTAAGTTCAAGTTCAAACGTTTAATTCAGCTCAAATTCTTATTCTCTCTCTCTCCATAGATTTAGACGTATGTGTGTCCCTTAGACATGTGTGTGTGTGTGTGTGTGTGTGTGAGAGAGAGAGAGAGAGAGAGAGAGAGAGAGAGAGAGAGATAAGGGAAAGCAGAGGGGATTTCAATTAAATTGTGTACCATGTTTAATTCATTTAGAAAACGGGTATTATTCATATTTTATTTACTTACTTTCTTGTGTCGATATTGATTAATAAGTGGAAATTCATCACTGATCTAGAGAGTATAAAAGTTATAACCACTGTTAAAACCATGTTTATATATATATATATATATATATATATATATATATATATATATATATATATATATATATATATATATATAGTATTATCACAGTAACGCGATCTTGATTGCTAGATCACGTCGAGTTGTCAGCATTAAAAAATCCGGATCATTACGAGACGCGAAACGTCGATTCATGATCCGGATTTTTATGCTGACAACGAGACGTGATCTAGCAATCAAAATCGCATTACTGTGATAATGATATTTTTGTTATATACCTTTCAATTTTCAGATAATTTAATAAAATCATTATATGTGGTTGAAAAACACAAGAAATTGCTAAACATTTCAACTTCTATAATACGAACTTCATCTTAAAGCATAAACCGAATTACTTTTTGAAAGGTTGACATGCGCATGAATATTAGTTCCATGAATGAAGTTTGTGAAACAACGCTCGCTAAGTTTGACTACCATCACTGTCAATAACACGAATTCTTCGAGGCTTGAGGGCAGACTACTCATATATGTGATTTACAGTTATTGTGCTGTTCTGAAATTTTGCATCACGGAAGTTTTCACCAGCTGAATGACTGGAAGTTTCTTTCAGAGGCCAGGTTTAATGCAGTTGAACTGTTTTGGGCGGGACAATTTGAGAGGCTCCGATGGGAACTTGACACGGGAATGACAACATTATTTTGACAGTTATTTACAACAGGATTGGAGAAATTGTTGGAACTTGATGGTACAGATTTATTGCAGAGAATATTACTCATTTATAATTTCAAATTCATCCATTATGCGTGAAACTCACTAACGTTACCATTTATGAATTTCCGTACATGGGTTGTACTGTACAACTGTAATGTTTTGGTACGCGATTTCCGAATATGATCTTGTTTCAGACGAACATTTTGGCAATATTTTACTACTTCAAAATAAAGGAAAAAATGCTTTTTTATTGTTGTTGTGACAAAAACATGGTTTAGACTTTTCAGATATTTTACATATAACACAAGGTTTCCTAACTAATGTCGCTGTGAGAGCTTTGTTTACTGCTAGTGTTGGCATTTCATCGCTAGGGGCGCTGCTATTGTCACCAGGAAACCTCGAGGATAAAGTAGTCTCAGCCTCGTTTGAGAGTATGGTGATACGGGTTTGGAAAACGATAGTATCGTTTTCCTGCTTGTAGGAAATGACGGTAAAATTCTGGCTCTTTCTTGGGTAGAAAATTGGTAGGTGTATAATAAATATGCGTATTCATGCGCCATGGGCGGATCACAATTTGATATACCAACAGTATTGGTATATCAAATTGCTTTATACCAACACTTTAAAAGTCATGTTATTTTTAATGTATGTGGTATAAATATATATATATATATATATATATATATATATATATATATATATATATATATATATATATATATATATGTGTGTGTGTGTGTGTGTGTGTGTGTGTTGTTCGTCCTTTGACTTCGAAGATGACCATGACATCACTAACTGGTTTGGTTTCTGTGACTACGTGAGTGGCTCATCAGGACAATTTGTGCTCTGAACTGTCTGTGGCACAGTTGCCATGTGGGGGGGGGGGGGTAGAGAGATTTTTGGCAACTTGTACATATATAACAATTACCAGTACATATCTCTCACATCTCTCCTCTGAAGTCCTGCAATCAGCAATCACCCTCATCTCTTTCCAGAATCAGGTACATAATAGACTAAGAGATTTTTAAACTATTTCCTTCTTTGGGCGGGGTTTTTAATTTAGCTCACGGCCTTTACCCCCCCCCCCCCCCGCCCCCTTTTTTTTCTCGTTCTTCTTTCACTCGCCTAGGTCAATTGCAATGTACTGTTTTTTTTACTCAAAGTCGAGAAAAACTGTAAAGGATGTAGTCCGTGATGTGTCATTGTATTACATAAAATCCAATCAGGTTCAGCATATTTACTTTTATTTCATTTCATGGTCTTACACACAGCATAGGCTTAGTTTCTCCTTGATGTTAGCAAGCAGTTGGTAGTTGAAGACCTGAACCAGTCTATTCGGTAGATCATTCCTTGATAACGTCACCGTAACAACGTTCGGGAGAAATCTTCGTCATCTCAGTGATCAATCATTTGATCCACATGGGTGGCTCCGCCTGGCGATTTTCTTCTGATATGAGCAAGGGTATAAAACAATTTGAGTTGTGCTTTATAGGGATTTCAATTGATATACGATAAGGGAGAAAATTGGTGATTTATCGCGATGACCTGTTTGCGATTAACACAGGGCCGGTGTAAAACGTTTTAATGTTGTGATTGTAGACAGATTTTTGGCAACTTGTATGCGGCGCCAAGTATTTTTCATTCATTTATATATTTAGACACAGTATTTTCTCCCGTTCATACACAGTAACTTAAGCCCGGTAGATTCAAATAGTCTACGGGGAAGGAAAGTTTGAAATTAAAATAAAAAAACTCCATCTTCAGCTCTTTCAATACTTCGTTGCCTTGTGACCTGCTTGAACTACTGTCAAACCATGCGTTCGCACCAACATGGACACTCTTTAATTTTATCTTGTTCCCTTTTTCTTGTTCAAAATTCAGTGAAAGTACATAAAATTAACATCACACACACACACACACACACACACACACACACACACACACACACACACACACACACACACACATATATATATATATATATATATATATATATATATATATATATATATATATATATATATATATATCCAATTGGAGATTTACAGACCGAATTATGAACTCGTGTGATTGGATACTTGGTTTTGGTTTTGTTGGGTTTAACGCCATTTTTCAGCACATGATAATACATGGCGGTCAGTATATTTGGTGGAGGAAGAACCCGGGAAGTACCACAGACCAACGGGAAGCTACTGGCAAGCTTTTCTCACATACCCAGGTTGGTCGAGCCGATAGTCGAACTCACGCGGACTGAGGTCAGATGTCCGAGTGATCTGTACAGATGATCGTGTCAAACCACTCGGACACCCGGGGCCTCTGACTAGATACTAGATACTGATACGGCGGCAAAGTCCATCTAAACCGCTGGTATATGGACTCAATGTCACAATGTATCTATCTATTTCTAAAAAGAATCCGAAAAATATACTTAATTTATTGAATCAAATTGTCAAAATTTTTCAAACGAGTATTATGATAGTCTTAGAATTATCTGATATATTATAAGAACGATACATCAATTATTTTGCAATTACCTTTTCTGTAAATCTGTATTTCATCGTCGCAAGCCACTGGCGACAATCCGCTACGCTCCTTTATCACCTGTGTCTGCCTGTGCTGAGATTTCCGCGTCGCACGTGAATATGCATAAACCTGTTTAACCAATCACTGCGAGCGCGAGTAAAAATTTTCAGTCAAAGTTTTTCTTCCAAACACACTCACTTATCGATTGAAAAAACGGGCACTTTCATTGATGTGTATAGGAGATTGTAACATTGTGTTGGTGATGAGGTATTTTTGTTTATGCGTACTAGCGAAAAACGAGGAAATCTCAGCATAGGCATCGTCGCTCCTTTAGCACTTGTGGATGCCTGTGCGGAGATTTCCTCGTTTTTCATGAGTTCGCATAAACAAAAATACGTCATCAACAAAACAATGTAACAATCTCCAACACAGAAATGAAAGTGCCCGTTTTATCAATCGTATTTGAAAGAGAAGCTTTGATTGGCTCATTCAAGGACGATGAAGATTTTACTTGCGCTCGCAGTGATTGGTTCAGCAGGTTTTTTGCATATTCATGAGAAAGGAGGAAATCTCCGCACAGGCAGCCACGTGTGATAAAGAAGCGTAGCGGATTGCCTTTTGTGGTTTGCGACAATGCAGCACAAGCAGCCACGGGCGATAAAAGAGCGTAGTGGATTTTCTCATGTGGATTGCGATAACGCCCAATATATGAAGCGTATTACGCATAAGGCAATGAAACAAATCAGATTAAAAAATGTATAAATAAATTCCCTATTGAGCAAAATATCAGTATAGAGACGTGAATTTCAATCTGAAATTAATATTTCGCTGAATATGACTTGTCTTGAACTTGTAAACTGTATACGGACCAGGTTTATAAACACGGACAGTTCCGTGAATTACACTATTCAAGTTATAAGCACACCAAACGGTATCTGAAAATATTTGTAATGTGTTCAACATGTTATTTTACTACACTACATATAAAAAGTTATGTATATGTATCGACCTTTCACCCCTAATTTCAAGTGAACTGATCTAAATTTGAGTTCTTGGATGTGTCAAAATATCTTTGTCTGCTTATAAATCTATTGGGCTTCACACAAGAGTAATTGTAAGAGGAAAGTGTTAATAACATACGAATATCAGGACTTATTTTTAATTTTTTGGATTGTTATTGCGGTTTTTCAACCGCGGTTAGCAGTATCCAGCTGTAGTAAACCATTTCACGTCCATCCGCCCAAACAGGGGTGTGAGCTAGTTTGTTTGATTTAAATAATAGAAGTGTGTGGAAAAGACCACTGTTTTACGTGGAGGGTCTTCAACACTCGTTAATCTCAGTTCTAATCGATCCGTCTATCTGATATTCGAAAGGAAATTTAAAAGTAGGTATAAAAGTTGTCCTGGGATACCCGAGCTGACTTACTCCGTTTTTCTACATTCATGTCCCATGGGTACATTCGCCGGTGTAGCCTCAGTTTATATACTGTTTGTATAAGATGATGTAGAAAATTGATCCCCCAACCAAATTTTTCGCAGCAGGGGTCGGACCACCGTTAATGTTCTTGTATATAACATATTTCTCCAAGGGGAGCTGTAGCTCAGTTGGTAAAGCGTCGAACTCATAATGCAGGGGTCGTAGGTTCTATAGTCATTGATTCTATACCTGCCCAGCCAGCTCGGGTCGGCAGCCACGGTGTGTTCCTTGGCAAAAGCACTTAGCTTCCATTTCCTCAGCATGATACTACTAATAATGTGCTCAAAGTGTCGTTAAATACCAACCAACCAACCAAGCTACAACGAGAGCAACCTACCAATCACACTAGGATTTCAACGGGCATCTACCGGGATCAAGGTTCTGTTTCCGTGTCAATTAAATCCTAGGTTGTGACCATATAATACACTGACTTTGCATGTGCACTCCATCCACATTACTTTTGCAACCACGATGATAAGCATTTAAAAAATATAGCACGACTCTTTCCCAATTATTCCATAGGAGCTAAGTGCTCTTCCCCAAGGGCACACTGAGGCAGCCGACATGGGCTGGTCTGGGCGGATATCGAACCCGCGGCCCTTGTATTACGAGTCCGACGCTCTACAGGTATACCGAGGATGACAAATGGATAGAAAATAGCAGTCCTTCTCTGAAAATTTTCATCGTCAAATGATAGTTCAGCTGGAAGGTAAAGAGATAACATTTCTAAACACATGAAAGGTAAAGACAGACGGACATAATATTATAATGACCGCCAAATAAAATATTTTTATAATACAACCTAAGTTTGTTAAATCCCTCCATTACAATTTCAGACTTTTGAAAATGTATGCAATTATTTAAGTACTGATCTATGTTCGCTTTATAAAATAATATGTGCAATTAATAATGGTTTTCTTTTTTTAAATATGAAATATTGTCTAAAATGAATATTTTCGCTGACCTCTTAATTGGTTCGTTATTTACGGGTTTTCACTGTACATAGGCTCTTGTCAGTAAGGTCTGCAGTAAATGATACTAAGCATCAAGAATCAGTGTCATAAATTTACCTGGATGGAGGACATTATGGCACCTGGCCCTATACAAGTCAACCAGAATGCGCAGTTTTCTTTTGAACGATACTGAATTTAACATCAGTACTAGAAATTGGTAATTTAGAAACTGACAGAGAGCTTGTTATCTGCATTGGATGTTAATACTATTTTCCTGATATTAAAAAAAAAGAAATAAATTTACAAATACTCTATGTACAAAAGAGTCAAATGTATCAGATGAATCACCTATGATTGCCGATGACATTGTCTGATTAAGGTCAGTAAATAAGCACTATGCCTTTCATATTTTTTTTATATGTGCTTTGTTGGTTTTAATTGTCAACCTAAGATGACTAGATAGATGACCTGAGAGGGGCGAAATTTACAACATATTCGCAAAATATGATAGAGATCACAAGAAATCTGGCTTTGCCAGAAAATTATAAAACGGTTGAAGGATACTGTTTAATGTATACACTTTACAGCTGCACCTGGGCGTCGACATAGGAAAAGTAGAACCAAAGAGGAAGGGATGATAGCTTGGCAAAGAGTATATGTTCCTGCACGTGTTCCTTATGACAAATCGAACGCACGTGCAGTATTCATCCACATTACCGCACGTGGTAATAACGTTTGAATGTGCAAGTTGCAAACGCAGCTGAGGAACCAGTAGTAGTGAATGTCGTGGTAGTAGTAGTAGTAGTATTAGCGGTGGTGGTGGTATTAATATTAGTGGTGATGCTAATAATATTAGTAGTAATATTAATAGTAGTAGTGGTGGTGCTGGTAGTAGTAGTACTTAGGTGTCGTTGGGTTTTGTGTGTTTAACGCCATTTTTCAGCACATGATAGGCTATACATGGCAGCCAGTATATTTGGTCGAGGAAGAATCCGGGAAAAGGGAAAACCCCGGGAAGAACCACCGACACACGGAAAGCTACTGGCAAACTTTCTCATATACCCACGTTGGCCGAGCCGAGACTCGAACCCACGCGGACAGAGGTGAGTTGTACTCGGCCACGCAGGGACTCTAGTACTTAGGTAGTAATGTTAGTAATGACTGTGATGGTATCTAAATGAGCAGATAATTAAAATATATATATATATATATATATATAAATAAACAACACCGTCAAAGTTTCCTTGAATTTGCCATATGGTCTTTATTTAGGTATATGCTTCAAATTCGAGGACAAATTAGACAGCCTGATATCTAATAGTCATAATTTCTGCGAACAAATTTTCATTAAGATTTATCAATAGCGTAACGTGAATAAATCAATTTTTATCATGCATGAATTGCTTCTGGAGGGAAATGAATAGAAATCGCGATTTTAATGTCCTGTGAATTTCGTGCTTTACTCCCAGACAACAGGGTGGCCATTGATGACAAGATAACAAATAACGGTCTATCAAAAATTCTTTATTGTCGAAATATCACACTGAAAGATAAATTAAACTGATATTGATGCTTAGCGATGATTATTATCTTTAATATATTTTAATAAAATGTAGTTATGCCAAATACAAAGGTTTCCGGTATTCCGCGCGTTATGTTTTGATGATTACCACACGTTTAAAAAGGTACACTCTCCAAATATATTGTTGTACACTATATTTTTAATCTGATAGAAAAGTTACTATTGTTGTCGCACACGTAAAATATTTATAATATGTCCAAAATAAAATGTTTTAAGGGCAATAAGTCTGAAAATTGCACAATTTGTGTATGATAAGTAGAAATCTTGCTATGTACGTGACAATGCGTGCTATGACAAATAGTGGAACATATAAGGTCATCCAAAAATATAGTTCTCTTGAATTGTAGCTATGTTTATGATCAGTATTAATATAGGGATCATACATGTTTTTGTTTTTTTTTATATTATGGTATTATGGTTAGCCGAATCCCGAGGTGGTCGTTGAAACCCGAGCATGAAGGTCGAGGATTTCAACAGACAATAAGTATGATCGCTATTCTTAAAAATTAAAAAAAAAATAAAATAATAAATAAAAAAATGATTTTTTAAAAAATGTAAATTTTCAGATGCAATTTAAAGTTTCACTGGTGCAGGCGCCGACCCAATACGTTGGTTTACTTAAACCTTTTACGGTTCAGTGCGCGCGGAAATGCATAGTCATTTTACTTAGGGTGCGGGCCGGAATAAACGGATAAGTATAACAGCACACCACAGTATCAATGGCGCGTGAAATACGATATTGATACATATATACGGCTACATTGATGCACCTCGTACAAACACTCCAGCTGATGCAAACTTACGAAAAAAAAAAATAAAACAAATAAATCTCCAGAGCAGAACAAACCACGCCTACTGATTAGCATATAATATCATACAAAATCAAATTTATTCCATTTGAATATTACATCAATATGAACTAGTATCAACGCTAAGTATGTACTAAAAATTTCATACAAATTGTTTGAGAAATGATGAAGTTATTTCCATTTGAATTTGTATATGTTTTAAAGAGTCAGTAAGCTAGGTAACATACATTAGACCAGAATGACCATCAAACTTACCATTGAACCTGTGATAATGTAACACCGAACATCTTTTCTAGTGATATTATTGGTTAGCGGCCCAAGGCACGTCTTTGACTTTGACTGACATTCGGGGATAGGTTAACCAAGAAACATCATTCTCGTTCATTCATCGACCTGACAAAAGCCTTTGAGACAGTCAGTGGTGGGGACCTCTGTAAGATCATGGCAAAATGTGGTTGCCAAGAGAAATTAATCGTAATGGTTCGGCAATTCCATGATGGCATGCTCGCTCGTGTCGTGGACGACGGTGAGTCATCTGAACCATCCCCAGTCACCAATGGAGTCAAGCAAGGCTGTATGTTGTCCCCAGCCCTCTTCAGTATGATGTTCTCTGCCATGCTTACTGATGCCTTCCGTGACTATGACACCGGGATTGACAGCAGATACCGGACTGATGGCAAGCTCCTCAATCCCAGGAGACTACGGGCAAGAACGAAGTTACAGAAAGTGACTGTTTGTGATCTCCTATTTGCTGACGACTATTTCCTGAATGCCGTATCTGAGTCTGACATGCAACATAGTATGAAACATTTCTCTTCAGCTTGTGACAATTTCGGTCTCACAATCAGAGGTGAGGCACTAACCTGCACCAGGAAAGCCTTACGTAGAGCCTATCGTCACAGTAAATGGCCAAAACCTCCTGGCAGTGGGCAAGTTCACCTCTCTCGGCACTGTCAAGTGCAGTCCACATCGGTGATGAAAACAACGCCAGAATTGCTAAAGCAAGTGTGGCCTTTGACAAATGTGTGGGAGCGCAGAGGCATCAGTCTGCAAACAAAACTGAAAGTCTACAAGACCATTGTATTGCCGACCCTGCTGTATGCATGCGAAATTTGGACAGTGTACAGACGCCATGTCAAAAAGCTGAACCACTTTCACGTGGGCTGCCTGAGGGAACTGATTAGGATACGATTGCAGGACAGGGTCCCACACACTGAGGTTCTCGCACTGGCAGGCATTCTAAGCATCCACATTCTGCTGATGAAATCACATATGAGATGGGCAGGCCACGTCACCTGGATATCAGAAGCGCGACTACAAAAGAAGATCTTCTACGGCGAGCTGAAAAAGGGAAAGCGATCTCAGGGTGGTCAGAAGAAACGCTTCAAAGATTCCCTCAAGTTATCTTTGAAACACTTCAATGTTGACCATGAGTCTTGGGAAGATGTAGCACAGAATCACTCCAGGTGGTGCAGTCTCATCCATACTGGAGCTGCATACTTTGAACTGAGGAGAATTGCAGAGGCAGTGCAGAGGTGCGCGCAGCGTAAATTTCAGAACTGCAGCACGTTCTCTATTGATCAAGCAACCCCAAGTGGTATCTCCTGTCCAGTGTGACAAAGACAGTTCAGAGCAAAAATTGACCTGGTCAGCCACTCATGTACTCGCAGAAACCAAACCAGTTAGTGATATCACGGTCATCTTCGAACTCGAAGGACGAACAACAATCTTCGTTGCAGCGTCAATACTAAAATATCATGTTATGTTATTTGCATGAAGATAATATCCTGTCTCCCACTCTTTCTCCCTATATCCTATCTTTCATTCTTTCTCCCCTATCGCTACATATATATATATATATATATATATATATATATATATATATATATATATATATATATATATATATATATATATGTGTGTGTGTGTGTGTGTGTGTGTGTGTGTGTGTGTGTGTGTGTGACCCGGGTTCGATTCCCAGTAGTGGAAGAATTAGGAACTCTGTGGTAATATTCTTCCTCCATATAAATTTAGTACCTTGTTTTGCAAATAAGGACTATTATTTACTCTGTGATCTGCATTTCATGTACAGTAGATATTACAGGTTAGAGAGTTATAATTGGTCCCCTACTGGGAATCGCACCCGGATTCTGCGACTTACGGCACCCATCGCCTTGCTGCGCGCACCAAAGCCCATACTATCTTGACTAAGCGCACATCACTAAAAGAGAATGGAACTCGTGAATATAGGCATCCATGCTAAGTTTGGAGACCCATTAATACATAGTCACTCTGGATTGCTCTGACATAAATCAAGGTATATACAGGAATTGTTGCTGTAATTACAGATAAAAGAATGAACCGCCACAGATCTGACTGGATGACCCCAAAACTGGAAATAAGCCCCGTGGCTGTACGTTTCTCATCCCCTGGCCACACTTTTAATGACATTACTTTGACTGGAATAGCCCACAGTCACACCTGGTGTCAAGAAACAAGGAAAGAAAAAGAAACCTACTGGATCTGACACTTAAACCCCACGGTTTGAACCTGGAAAAATCAAACGGGCATCTTCACGAAAATAAATTATCATTATTGTTACTTTTTCTTCTTCTTCTTCTTCTTATTATTATTATTTTTAAATTAAGCAAATAAGATTACAGAGAAATTAATATTATGACAATTGCACATCCCGGATTAAATCTACAAACGGATTACTCCATACATAGATGGCGCAACAGAGTACTTAGAATACTTCCCTTCGTTCTGGAACATTCTCTTACAGTTGAATCAATCGATCAAAATAAATCAAGAGTTTCACATATAAAGTTTTAGTCCTTTTCATGAACAAAGGAATACATTTGTGTACTCAACTGAGAAAACAAGTAGTAACATGCAGGATTCCGTATTTTCCTTTTTTCTTTGTTAATTGACGTGTTCGTGTTTTTCTAGTGCTAATATTGGTACCTACCTCCTTCGTCGACAGGGTACTAAACTGTTCCTATATGTATCAATGGAGCAGCCGGGTGTGATTCACATCCGGCGTTTTTTCAGGATATTGTCAAAAAGTTTGAAGATATTCCATACATACCCTTAAGCAAATCAAATAATCCTCTTATTTAATACAAGAATTGTAGAATTTCACTGTAGAAACAGGTGTCAAATAGCGTTTACCTTCTTCACGCGAATTTCGCTATTGGATCGTCTGCCATATTAGTTCATCTAATACTACTTCCGTTTTGAGCCTCGTTTTTCAGTGTGCCATATAAGGATTTCGCATCCTTAGTTGGAAACGTAAACAGATTGGAGTAAATATGGCGTGCTTTGAATGCAACAAGTTAATCACAGAAACGCACATAACAGCCAATTTAACATTTTTTACATTTCAGTGCCTTTATTTTCTTTATTTATACAAACTAAGAAGCATGCGTCTCCTTGATGTTCGCACGCTGTCATTCAACACTTAAAATCATATCGAAAATATCCAAATATGGTATGGCAAGCCTTTTTTGGAACACGAATTACCGCGAGAATCTCGTGTTATCTATCATGGCGGACAAAGTACGGTTAGTGTAAACATACCAGTATATCTTATCTTATATAAGATTTATGACTTTAACTTCCTAAAAAGTATAACACTACTTGGGTAGTAGATTTTATTCAATTATTTGACCATAGTTTTATTTACTCCATTGCAAGATATAGGATCACTTCGTAGCTTTGACATCGTAGCTACTGTTTTTGCGTGACCCGAATATATATATATATATATATATATATATATATATATATATATATATATATATATATATATATATATATATATATATATATATATATGACTTGGAACAATTCTTTAGAAAGTAAATTTAAAAGCAATTTTAAAAGCAGTCTAAACTTTGAAACTGGTGGCAGGTTTGATCTGGTATTTCCTGAAACAGAAGAGTAGATCCGAGAGACGCAGAATTCGGCATCTAAATCGATCGCATTACCAACTCGGAAGCAAGAAAACCACATACACTGCCGCAACGTAGTTCACAGTTGGAATGTGTACACAAAACACGTGTTGATTTCTATTACCACATTTGATGACCAAGATCACACTCTTTAACCAACTTGTTTCTCAGGAAATAACCCATAAGGCCTTCCTTGTCAAGATCCGCTTTGAAATTCGAATTAGCAATGGCGCTGGCCTTCTGCATTCCTCTTCCACTGGATATAGCGCACGGCTATTTACTGCGAACAAGCTGTGTCTGACGTAATCATAATATCACAACATTGGCAGGCGACAGGCGACTGGCAGTCGTTCTCACGACTTGCCAACACTATAGACTTTTTGAAATGTACCGGTAACAGACCTCTGATACGTAAAAGGACACTTTTAACTCACATCCCGTCAGATTTAAAAGAGTGGAAATGATAGTACTAAGAATAAAATCGTATCCTTCTCGATTTATTCATTTTACATCAAAAACTGAAATTAAAGTGAGTCCTTTTAAAGACCGGCATTTGGTGATAGTTATTTTTTTTAAATGGACTATATTGGACATATGAATGAATCTAGGTCAACAGCCGGCGTCTCGATACTCTGATTGCATAATATATGTATTACTTGCAGTAAATCGCCGCGCGCTGTATTAGGAAGAGGCAGAACAAAGTCCGAGAAGAGAAGATCTTAAGTCAGTCAAACTCATTTGCTATGGCGGTCCAGATTTGATATATAATAATAACTAATTAGTCTGGCGGGCCGTATGTTTGAAACCCCTGCCTTAAGGATAACTAAGTTTACTAGCCTCCTTATTTTCATCAGAAATTACAAATCGAATCATCAATTTTGCGACAGAAATCTGTGTCTACGCAGCTGGACCGAATTGGATAAACGCAGAGTATATCACGTCTTGGAATGTATAAACGATTCCAGTTAGTGGTTTCTGATTGGTTAAATGCCAGTGGTGACGTAAAAATTGAATTGTGTATTATTATGTGATCTTAATAGGACAGATCTACCTCAGAAAATAGGGGTGACAGGTTGGCCCCCCCCCCCCCCCTTCTAATAAACAAACACCCTACCAAAATATATGTTTGGAGACAGGGATTTGCAAGATGTATGTTTGGAGACAGGGATTTGCAAGATGTGTGTTTGGAGACAGGGATTTGCAAGATGTACGTTTGGAGACAGGGATTTGTCAAGGATTTCATATATAGGAAGTATATATTTACAATGTATACAGGGAAGTGATAGTCATCATGTTTGTTTAATTTGGGACAATGCATTATTGGTATATTAACTGCTGTTGACATGTGGATGGGTAACAACAAAAGTATGAGTCAGCAGATATTACAATAATAAAATGCATGTATTATATTTAGTCATACAGTTATAACAATGAAGCATCATTTTAGATTTGTTACAGTCTCATTCTGTACGGATGAGTGGGCAATGCGAATCGTTTAAAGAAATACTAAAGGAAAGTTGGTTCTAAAAATCTTGAAATATTTAAAACTGAAGAATTCCAGAACACACACACACACACACGCACACACACAAGTGATATATGGACATATTTAACGGTTTTGGTGTTTTGCTTCAGAAACGAAAAATGATGGATGGATGGATGTACGGACCGATGGACAAAAACATGAAAATATTTAAACTGAAGAATTCGAAACAGCAAAAGACACATCTAGACCACTACTCTAATATGTCTATTAAGTTTCATAGAGATATCTAGACACATCAAGACCACTAGTCTAATATGTCTATCAGATTTCAAAGATATATCTTTAATGATTTTGGAGTTTACTCCGGAAACGAAAGTGTGAATGATGGATGGATGGACGAATGAAGACACATGGACGAAAAGGTAAAAAAAGAAAATATTAAAACTAAAGAATAGTACATAGGAAAAGACACATCTACACTACAATGGCTAGTATGTGTACCAAATTTGATAGCAATATCTTAAACGGTCTTAGTGTTTCCTCGAAAAAGATTGTGTGGATAATGGACAAATGGGGGGGGGGGGGACAGAAAAGCAGACAGAAACATTTAAGATATTTAAAATGAATTGTGAATAACGAAAGGCACACCTGGACCACTAGTTTAACATGTTTCCCAAGGCACACCCGGGCCACTAGTTTAACATGTTTCCCAAGACACACCTGGACCACTAGTTTAACATGTTTCCCAAGGCACACCTGGACCACTAGTTTAACATGTTTCCCAAGGCACACCTGGACCACTAGTTTAACATGTTTCCCAAGGCACACCTGGACCACTAGTTTAACATGTTTCCCAAGTTTCATAGAGATATTTTAGACGATTTTGAGTTTTGCTCCTGAAACCAAAGTATGAAAGATGGATGGATCGAATCCATCTCTATATCCCCGACGATTTTGTTGGGCGGTGGATAATGAGCTTTGGAATATTCATTTTTTGGATAATGAGCTTTCGAATATTCATTTTTTGGATAATGAGCTACGGAATATTCATTTTTTGGATAATGAGCTATGGAATATTCAGTTTTTGGATAATGAGCTAAGGAATATTCATTTTTGAGATAATGAGCTATGGAATATTCATTTTTTATATAATGAGCTATGGAATATTAATTTTTTAGTTAATGACCTATGGAATATTAATTTTTATTAACACTACCTATTAAAATGTGACATTTTGTAATATATTTTGACAAATTTGATGGTAAATATTCATTTTGAAAGTACTATAGTAGATCTCTGTGACTTTCTTTTGTGCATCTACACGTAAAACTTAGGCGTCACAGTGACCAAAGTTTATCAGACCTATTCATACTTATGATAAATAAATAAGAAGAATATCAGAGGACTGGCTGACAACCCGACTCACTGCATCTGTTGCAAGTACCTTGAACTATGTATGTCATTTTGACAAACTATTCGCAATAGCCTTTCGGACCATCTCGGCAATTTCTGAGACACAAATATGCCTCGAATGTATGTCGGCGTGGTAACTTACAGAAAAATCATACATTTTGTTCGTCGGAAATTTCTCCATGAAAAAAGAAAGCGCCCTCTATTCGGACATATTTCTACGATGGATTGACCTTAGGATTAGTTGGATGCATTCGCAACATCTCGGTCAGTCCTTGTTTCTTGCATATACGAGGTGGTCCGAATGGCAGCTATCGGAATACATTCGAGTCATGATCCGTAGGATTGACCTCGAAGTTTCGAATGACCAATAGCCGCTACCTCTACATAAGCGCAGTCTGCTCTAAAAGGTTTGATGAAAAATAGCAACAAGAAACGCAGCTTCTTGTGCGGAAACCATAATAACAAATATAAGCTCCAGTGACCTTAACCTTTGACCTTTCGACTCCCAAATTATTAAGATGCTGTCTCTAGGCAAGTGTAGTCCATCTATGAATATTGATGAAAAACGGCTACTGCACATTTTACTTAAAATATTTTATTTTAACTTCAGTGATCCTGCCCTTTGAATTTCTAATGAACAGGGAGATGCCTTTACCTGACTGTAACTCTACTTATTAAATCTAATGAAAACTGGATGCAGGAAACTTGATTTGCCATGGCTTAAACCAAAATCACTGTTTTGGCACTAGTGACCTTGACCTTAAACATTTTGACACCAGAATCGACCAGTTTCTACCATGACTCTAAGGGGTATCAAGTCATCTGTGAGGACAAAAGCAAAATCAAGCTATTGTGCAGAAATCGCATCATCTAAAGACGGGTCGATGGACATTACTATCATCACTAATGCAATACTCCCCACTAACCCACCCCTTCCATGGCCTTTCGGGGGTGGGGGTAGGGAGTAAGAGATTTTTTAAAATTATTCAAAGTAGAAAGTAATAGTATATATTTAACGTACAGGCAACAGTGGAAGTCTACAGAGTCAAAGAAGAGGGAGATTTTATATCATTGAAAAGAAAGGTTGACATGATTATTTTTTGAAAATTTTTATTCTCTTTATATACAATACATTTTTATCTACACCTGAAAACAACATGTATACAATAATGGCACATGACTTCACTTTCTCTGACCAACAATTCTAAGGCTAGTTCAGAATTGTTTTTCTTTTTACAAAAACTTGATAAATTAGTTATCTTTTACATAAACAAAAAATTGTCAGTAATAATTTTCAAAAGAATATACATATAGTGGAAATGAGAACTAACAGATCTATGCTGATCATTTATTAATATTTCACTACAGACTCGAACTGTGTCAAGATAACGAAGATGTCCTCCTCCAGTAAAGTAAAGAAACATTGGTTCGAGAAGCAAGGGCATGAAACTGGCCATATAACTTAGTGAAAATTTTGAGAGAAGAATGTGAAAATAAATGTCACTTAGACTGATATTAAAGTCACTTCCAAATTTGGTTTAATTTCATACAGTCCTCTAAAAGTTATAAAAATACAAAAATGCACAAGTCAATGGCATACTTTTAAGTCAAACAGGGGCCATAACTCAAATTTTTATGGCAAAAGTTGAAACAATGACCATAACCAGTAGGTTGTTCGATAATGAGCCCCATACTAAATTTGATTTCACTCCTTACTATCCTTCAGAAATTATTAAACTGAAACGAAATCAGTGACTTATGCACGACAAAAAAATTCAAGGATAATACTGTATACTCCCCAGTACTTTATCCGAGCATGATGACCGTCAAACAGAGAGAACTTTGACATCTTGATAAATCTTACTGTATGACACAAACAAATTACTCTGTTATAACCTCACACCTTTTGCCCAATTTTCACCACATATACTCAAAGTTTTAGTTATATATATCTATATGTAACATTTTGAACAGAAAATTTTGACATTTTTTAGTTGATATGCTAATGAGTAGGCCGAGCAGAATCAGTAGGTAAATACTCTATATCATCTGTGTCTAATGAATGGGTGGAGCATATTTAATAGGTCAATACTCTATATCATCTGTGTCTAATGAATGGGTGGAGCATATTGAATAGGTCAATACTCTATATAATCTGTGCCTAATGAATGGGTGGAGCATATTGAATAGGTCAATACTCTATATCATCTGTGCCTAATGAATGGGTGGAGCATATTTAATAGGTCAATACTCTATATCATCTGTGTCTAATGAATGGGTGGAGCATATTTAATAGGTCAATACTCTATATCATCTGTGTCTAATGAATGGGTGGAGCATATTGAATAGGTCAATACTCTATATAATCTGTGCCTAATGAATGGGTGGAGCATATTGAATAGATCAATACTCTATATCATCTGTGCCTAATGAATGGGTGGAGCATATTTAATAGGTCAATACTCTATATCATCTGTGTCTAATGAATGGGTGGAGCATATTGAATAGGTCAATACTCTATATCGTCTGTGCCTAATTAATGGGTGGAGCATATTTAATAGGTAAATATTCCATATTTTCTATGCATAATGTATACTCATAAGGTATTTTTGTTATTTATTGTTTTCATTTGTCATCTTGACCAATTACAAGAGGTAATTTAATTTCCATTGTCAGTGTTGAACTTGGGAGGAGTCCAGAAAACCTTAGCCTACCAAATAAATTTTTTTTTTACCCTATTCTCTCAAATTTAAAAAATGTCCATGTCTTTAAAATTACATGGAGTAAAATCATCAAAAAGTATACAAAATGTCCACATGAATCAATCTCAACACAGGTTTAAAAATAAAATAATAATAAAAAAAAACACTTCAATGCTTAGCATCACTTTAATGACTTTTTCAGTCCTGACATGATTACTTCACATGCCTCCAACCTTGAAAATTAAAAACAACCAAAAACTCGAAGAAAAATGTTGTGCCCAGAGCACTTAAAAGTTTTCTGCTACATCTGATGACAATTTAATAATACAAATAGGAATAAATCAATTTTTTTTTTCATGCCAAAATAGGTAAAATAAGACAGATGAACTGAAAATATATTGCAAATTAAATGTCTCAATTTTGGACTATATGTAAAGGGTGAGACAGAAACACCTTACTTGAAATATTTGGTGTGAAAACTTAAGATGCATTTATATCAGGAGATCCAGTTTGTTGATGAAGTAGCGCATTTGTCGCACAGTAACAAAGTCCTGTAGTACTGAAATGTCTTGAGCACAATTTGAAGAAAAAAATAAAAGAATAAAAAATAAAAAATAAAAACTTTCGATTTTCAATTATGAAAACCCGGAACCACAGTAGCTCAGTTGGTAGAGCGTCTGGCTCGTAATCTAAGGGTCGTCGTTTCGATACCTGCCCAGGCCAGCACAGTCAACTGCCTAAGTGTTTCATTAGGAAAGGCACTTACCCCCACTTCCTCTATATTATACACACAATAATGTGTTGAAAGTACTGTAAAATCCAACAAGCCAACCATTTCTGAATGTCAAGAATAAAGAGAGCATCACAAAATTCCAGAACTTTGCTCTACATATTTGCAATATTTCACAAATTTACAAAAATATCCACATTTAAAATTTGTTTCAAGCTTAAAAACATTTTGAGCACAAAATTTAAACTTAAAAGTAACACATTTTAAATCATAAATAACTTCGCACTTAATAAAATAAGAATGATCAGAATTAATGGATTATCTAATTACTGTTTTAACTATATACTAGTATACCATATTCGAACATCATCTAGAGACTATTAAGTATTGGTTGGTTGGTTGTTATGGGTTTAACACCATTTTTCAGCACATGATAGGCTATACATGGCGGCCAGTATATTTGGTGGAGGAAGAACCCGAGAAAACCCCGGGAAGAACCATCGACCGACGGGAAGCTACTGGCAAGCTTTCTCACATACCCACATTGGCCGAGCCCAAGACTTGAACCCACGCAGAGGTGAGATGTCAGTGATCTGTAAAGGCGAGTGCCTTAGACCACTTGGCCACCCGGGGCCCCGACTATTACGTATACTTTTAAACTTATTCCGTATAGTTGTAAACTCTGAATGTTTGAGAATGGTTGTTATGCTCAGATACTTTACCGAGTACAGGGCCAAGAGTCGAGTACTAAAATCTGAGTTAAATTTTTCTACTTAGAAAATATCATGCTTGAAGGGTTCTGTGTACTCGAAAAACATTTCAGAGCACAAAAATTTAAACTCCTACTCAAAAGTAAATAATTTTCATCATCTATAACTTCAGTCTGCATGAGGGAAGAAAAACCAAACTTCTGGCCTTATCTTATTCATTATATTTTTATATATATATGCCAGCTTCCATTGATATTGAAAAACTGCATACTTTTTAAATTTTTAAATTTTTGATTGTTGGAGCACAAGTTTAATTTATTTGCTTATATTTTCAGAACCAAGCCCGTAATCACGAAACTGTCGGAGCACAAAAATTGAACTTGAATGAAAGTCATACAAATTAGAAACTGTACAAAAAACCTCTTAATCTCACTGAAATTTGGCATGTACATGTACCGTATATACTCGCATTAAGACGGATCCAAATGCAAACAACATAGACCCTGATCTGCCATTGCATAATGCGCCAGCAGATCAGGGTCTATGTAGTTTGTTTTACTGATTAGTCCTTACAAACTGCATAGATCCAGATCTGCTGGCACATTATGCAACAGTAGATCTGGGTCTCTGCAGTTTGCAGTTGGTATTGGCTTATACTTGAGTATATACGGTATATAGAAATACATATAATACGATAACCTCCAACTTTTTGTTTCCATTTTTATTGTGAGCGATGTTGTATAAGATTAAAATTTAAAAATTTGAGTACGAGTAAAATTTTTTTGCTCAGAAAGTTTCATGACTGGTAAAATTACTGTCCAAGCAAGCACAAAAATTAAACTCGTTCCAAAATTTTAAAAAAAATGCCAACTTGTAAAACATCTCTATCAGCATACTGAAAATTCCAGATTATCTTTATGTTTACACCTCTAAATACAAACTGCAGTAATATTAAAAAACTCAGGGTAAGGGGAGATTCTAACCATAAGTAATTCTTATTAAAACAAGAGTCCCTTGAAGGGACTGAATTCAAAATAAGACCATTTCTATCTTTTAACTTCTGAGTGTTAAAACCATCTCTCATATTCTTCAGCAATAACAAGATTTTCAAATTAGCTGCTGTTGTGGACATACTGGATGTCAGATTGGTACAATTTTCATTTAGGACAAAGTAGACATCATTATAAGTTTTTTGGTGAAAACCCCAAGTCATAATGATCATCCATTCAGCAGGAGTAGTGACAACAACATTTTCATGACTGATGTTGTGGCAACCATATTGGATGTACGACAGGCACCATTTTCATTTAGGACCAACTACATATCATAAGAGGTCTGTTGGTGAAACCACATGATGATATAGCCATCCATCTGGGACGAATAGAGATAACAATATATTCAAGATAGTCACCATGGTGGCCATATTGAGGGTTAGTCATTTTCATTTAGGACCAACTCGACACAATAAGGACTCTATTGATGAAAAAACCCTATATCAAAATGACTTTACATTTAAGACAAGTATCAAAAACAAGATTTTCAAGCTGGCCACATATTGGACATCAGATCAGCACCATTTTAATTTACGATCAACAAAACATTAATGGATTTGGTTTGGTTTAGTGCTTTACAGCACAGCAACACAAGTTGATTATTTAGTGCCGAGGCAATTGGAGTAAAGTGCCTTGCCCAAGAACACACCATGATAGCTGACCCAGGCTGGTCCGATTTTAGGATTCGATCCTAACCACTGAGCCACCGCGGCTCCCAAACATTATAGGAAATCTTTTAGTGAAAACCCCATGCTGATATGACCATTCATTCAGAAGAAGTAGTGATAACAAGATTTTCAAGCTGGCCACTGTGGCAGCCATATTAAACTCAGATCGGCACCATTTTCATTTAGGAGCAACTAGACATCATAAGCAGTCTTTTGGTGAAAACCCCATGTCAATATGTCTTTCTGTTCAGGAGGAGTTGCGATAAGATTTTCAAGATGGCTGCTGTCGTGACCATATTGGATGTCATATCAGCACCAGTTTCACTTGGGACCAACTAGACATCATAAAAAGTCTTTTAGTGAAAACCTGATCATGATATGACCATCCATTCAGAAGGAGTAGCGATAGCAAGATTTTCAAGATGGCTGCTCTGTGATGGCCATATTGGATGTCAGATCGGCACCATTTTCATTTAAGATGAACTGGACATCATAAGAAGTTTTTTGGTGAAAACCCCACATCAATATGTCTTTCTGTTCAGGAGGAGTTGCGATAACAAGATTTTCAAGATGGCTGCCATTGTGGCCATATTTGACATAAGATCGGCACCATTTTTATTTTGGACCAACTAGACACCATAAGAAGTCTTTCAGTGAATACCCCATTTTGAAATGACATCCACGTAGGAGGATTAGGAATAACAAGATTTTAAAGATAGCCACTGTGGTAGCCATATTGGACATCAGATCAGCACCATTTTCATTTATGACCAATTAGACATAATAAGAAGTCTTTAATTGAAAACCCCATGTTAATATGACCATCCATCCTGGTGAAGTAGCGATAACAAGATTTTCGAGATGGATCCTGTGGTGGCCATATTGGATGTCCGAGCAGCACCATTTTAATTTAGGACCGACTAGACCATGGGATGAATGTGTGTGTAAAGTTTCATGGCAATCCTCCAAGTAGTTTAGGATAAGTAGCGATAACAAACAGACGGACAATATACTAAAGACCATCCCATGACCAGTCTATGACCAGTAGAGCTGAAAAACTACCAATACTACTTTTCAGCTATCAGAAAACACAAGTTATATGCGGAACATAATGTTTTGTCTTTTTCAGCCTCAGCCTGGCACTATGTTTTGCATTTTTCTGAAAAATGTGAGGCAACATAGATTCTGCAGATATGTCTTACCTGCGACCATGCTACATTACACCTTCCCTGTATACAATTTTCAATCACTTTTAACACAAAATTTTTGTGCTGACATCCATGGCTGCCAGAAGAGTGATACATGTCTTGCCAAATTGCGATTTATCCAGGATCTTCACACGGAGGGGGAAATCCCCTACTGGCATTTTCGAGAAGGGGATTTTACATTTTTAAGAGGGGAGAGAACTCACATAAGAACTATCTATGAAAAAGAACCCCTTATAGTATGTTTCAACAAATGTGTGTGTGATAAATAACTTATAACGAATAAAGATAAAACTTAAAGTTGTTTATCTTCTTTATCGGCAGAGATTGTGTGTTATGGCGATGACAATAAAACATATGCATTAGAAATGCATGTAACTGGCAGGACACTGACACCAAATACTGAAAACAGCATGTCCACCATTCTATAACCTCACCAAGTGCAGTCTGTAAAATGTTCTTTATACTGTATTATTGTTCCATTGCAAAAAGTCACTCTGTAGGCACTGGATTATGGCAGTTGATCTAGAAGTCTAGTGCTTACATGATTAGATTAGCTTTGTTAATATTAATGTTACAGGTTTAATTACACTCGCAGCAAAAATTGACTGTGTGCGATTTTCGCATGCTTGCTCATTGTTAGGGATCAATTCATTAAAATTTAGCATGAAATTCACACAATCACACATCCTGCAGAAAACAAAGTATAATGCTAGCTCAACAAAAACTTGAACAATATTGGAATCTTGAACTCTTCACCCTTTGGAAACCTGGCTTCAAGTTTTTCTTAAAAAATATAAGTAAATTTCAAAATCAGATGTATTTATTTTTTGTCATTAAAATCGCAACTGTTGGAAGTAAAACATTTGAAAAAACGAAACCCGTGATTGATAGTTTGCCACAGGTTACAATTGTTAAGAGGCCCCATGTGGCCCATTGGTCTAAGGTGCTTGCCTTTACAGATTGCTCACATCTCACCTCTGCCCACATGGGTTCAAGTCTCAGGTCAACCAATGTGGGTATGTGAGAAAGCTTCCCAGTAACTTCCTGTGGGTCAGTGGTGCTTCCTGGGTTCTTCCTCCATCAAATATACTGTGCACCATGTATAGCCTATCATGTACTGAAAAATGGCATGAAACCCACAAAACCAAATACAATTGTTAAAAAAACATTCTGGAATTTGAAAAAACAGCATTATATTTAGAGTAAATGGTCAGGCAGAGACTGTTAATAATAACCTGCCTTGTATTGTCCTTTATACTGTGTAGCATTTACATAAAGAGGAGGGTGTGTATTGGATATATACGTAGAAATAAAATGTGTGAATCAAGTTAACACTCCCAATACATCCATTT
Organism: Margaritifera margaritifera; assembly: GCA_029931535.1. Taxonomy (NCBI): domain Eukaryota; kingdom Metazoa; phylum Mollusca; class Bivalvia; order Unionida; family Margaritiferidae; genus Margaritifera; species Margaritifera margaritifera. The sequence goes on from JAQPZY010001617.1 coordinate 988,011, forward strand.
GATAATACCTCCAAAGCTTGGCACTACAGATATAAAGTACTAATGAGAAAGCAAATGCAACGGCAATAGCAAAGTAACTTAGATCGCAACTTAAAAATAAACCATCCACTCATCATCAACTCTCTTCTACAGGGCTCAAAATTAATGGTAGTCTACTAGCCTGAGGCAATAAAATTTGCTGTGTGACAAGTAGTTTTCATAAGTTCAGTATTCCGATGGCTAGTATACTTTCAGTTGTTGACAGTCAGAGTTTGTGGTAAGGACTAGTGAAGATTCAGCAGGACTAGAGGGTAAATTTTCTCGATCTACTAGTCCTTCTGGCTACAAAGAAATTTATGTTAACTTCGAGGCTTGTTCTATACATTAAAATTTAACTGCCATCTATTAATTATAGGCATGATATTTTAAAAATTTTCCTCCCACTTCCATGTGAATTTAAGTTGTATATACATTAAAATTTCACTGTCATCCATTGATTATAGGCATGATATTTAAAAAAAATTCCCCCCACTTCACGTGAATTTAAGTTGTATATAGGTGCGACACCCGATGTACAAAAGTCTCAATGCAGAAATGGAAAAGGCAAAAATATTATAGGGATATTAGCCAAACAAAATATCAGAATATTCCATTAAAAGAAAAAAAAATTCTTTATACATTGGAAAATAAACAAACACATTTGCTTGTACTCATGTATAGCACTGCCGATTGAGAGCAGTGTAAGCCTAGACCTTGGAGTGACGAAACTGAGCATAAAATCTGAACTTGGACTCAAAGTGTCAAATTGAAAAACCATCCTTAGAATAATGTAGGGATTCAAACTTTACGATAATGCCGAAATTTTCTTAACTTTCATGCCATCTGGCGAAAAATTATAGAAAATCAAAATTTTTTAAATTTCAGCAGGAGTTCAGGTTTGTGCTCGGACTGTTTTGTGTCCAAGGCTAGACCTTATAGTCATGAAACTATCCGAGCTCAAAATTTGAACTCGGACTCAATACTCTTAAATTTTGATCTTCTATGATTTCACTCCAAGAGAAGTCTGAATCACAAAATGTTGGGCAATAACTAATTATTTGCATTTCTACATACATTCAAAATTTCGTTGAGATTAAGCAACTCTAGATATGATTTTTAATTCTGGAATTTTTAGTTGGATTTCAGTTTTGTGTTTTTACAGTTTTGTGACTACAGGGCCGAGTCCTGTATTCTCAAAACATTTTGAGCATGAAACTCAAGCTCAAAACCCCATAATTAGAAATAATATTTTGAGTTCATCTGCATCGTTGAAATTTCGCATGCGAGGAGGGAAGTCAAAGATAAGAAGACCTTGAACTTGAATGATTCAGACATTATTCCAATTAAAGTTATCGAATGTCAAAATTTTCGAACTTTGAGCTTGAGCTTGAGTGACCTTCTCCGACAGTTTCATAAATACGGAGCCTGGTCAGTCATTACACAATGCACAAGAAGATCAGCATCTTTATGTCTTCATTATTTTAATGATTTCATTCTACTTGGTGTGAGCCAAGGTACCTCAGTTGGCACAGCATTGGACTTGTAATCCAAAGGTAATGGGTTCGATACCTGATCAGGCCAGGCCGGGTTGGCTGCCTCTGTGTGTCTTTGGAAAAGGCATTTAGCTCCTATTTCTTCAGCATGATATAGCTAATAATGTGTTAAAAGTGCTGTTAAAACAAACAAAACAAAACAAACATTCTACTTGGTGATAAATAATACATTACCAGCATTTTCCACGATAATTACGTGTACAAGTTATTTAAAAAAAAAATAATATCTCAATAAAATCAGCTTATACAATCTATTCAGAAAGCAGTAACTTGGAAAAGTTAGGCTTGGTTGGACTACACCTTGTTCTGATAATCTACTAGAAAAACAATGATGATGGATTGCATCTAATTTGGATGAGTCAATAAGGGGGTGTTCCAGTTACAATGTGCATGCTATGATGTGTTCTTGGTCTTGCCACCCACCTGAACAAACCCCTGCAACTGGAAATTACCCTCCAAACTGGTTGCCATTTTTGTGCCGGAGTTCATGGAAAATTATTCATACACCCAATAATTTCACAAAATGGAAATGTTCTAATTAGAGATAAAATCTCTTATAGAGGCCATTATATTGGAAAACACAGAAACTGAAGGTTTGTAATTTTACAGGGCTCAAATTTAATGCTTGCATACTTGCAACATGCGAGTTCATTGTGGAAATTGTGAATTGACATTTCCAGCTCTTGCATCTTTTTGTGAGTACTAAATTTTCCAGATCATTAGTAAAACTCCTTAAAGTACATAAATTCAGCAAAATACACATGCATAATTCCGAAACGTAAAATGAGGCTTGCTCTGGCATCGATTCCTTGGCTGTGATATCCAGCTGTCTAGCATGTAGCCTAATGCTGTGGCCAGACATGTATCTATTGATAATACATAGTGAACTTGGACACAACCATTGCATTTTCAAGGGGAAGCAGGATATCTCTTTTGCGTCCATTTTATTCACAAATATGGAAATATTTTTCCAGTATTATCTTCATATATGTAAAATATGTTACTATGTCTCCCCAATGACTTGCTCTGCTAGTATTTTTGTAGGATGGCTGACCACAGGTATTTGTATCACATATTATATATCCCCAAAAATGAAATGGTTGTCCCTAACAGATCCTTTGATGTTTCTTGCAAAAAATATAAAATTTGTAACAATCCCTTTAAGCAATGGGGATCTTGTAGGTATATTCACAATGATTTCTACTAGTTCTTTTTGATTTGGTCAAATTGTAGCAAGGATTTTTGCAGTGTTATTTAAACCATTATAAAAAGTTGGTTGAAAGACTTCCAAGACAGCCTATTCAATACTTAGGTCATACTTCCTGGTATGTACTGTGTAGTTATAACTGAATGTAAAAAATCCGGCCACTTTTTGATTTTTTCATGTTCAGCCTGTAATATTTGAGAGTGGGATTCCCAAACTGGACAAGCATATTGTAAAACAGATCTAACAAAACCTTTGAAAACTAATTCTTTCACATTTGCAGGCAAGACAGTCTTGATAGGCCTAAAGAACTGTATATACGCGCGAATAAGCCGGGTTCAAATGCAAACAACATAGACCCTGATCTGCCGTCACATAATGCGCTAGCAGATCAGGGTCTATGTTGTTTGTTCTACTGATTAGTCCTTACAAACTGCATAGACCCATATCTGCCGGTGCATTATGAGATGGCAGATCTGGGTCTATTCAGTTTGCAGTTGGTATCGGCTTATACACGAGTATATACGGTACTAATTTTTTTAAGAATTTTTTCTGGTCATTTGCATTATATCACATTTTAGGGGTTGGAATAAGATAACCCATTTTTATGCTCATTAAAAATCAGGCTTCGGTGTTAAACAAGAAAAAACAATTCAACTTTACATGTAGCTTTTTATTTAAAATGATAATACAAATTACAATTGAAACTGATAGAAAAGTACTGTAGTTCATTCTTATACCCAAACCCCTGGCTTACAGTAAAGATAAATAAAAGTAACTGGTTAAAAAAATAATATTGCCAGTAGAATAGGATTTTGCAAGTTGATATTTTCTCCACTCTTGAAAAAATGCAAGTACTAACAAAAGTTAAATTCAAGCCCTGGTAAAATTTGTATCCAAACTGGAATCATGGTTTTCAATAAAAATTGACAAAAACACTCGTGTTGGGCATACTATAGAATAATATCGGTCATGAACTTCTGGTGCATTTATGCAATGGCATGCCTTAGTCTGCGCTGTTTGTGGTTACCTGGGTCTTACACAAGGGTAATTACTGTCGGGTTGGTTTTTGACATGACCTTGTACTGATGAAACTTGACAAATGTAACAAAAACATTTAACAACATTTACAAGTATATGACAAGAATAGAATATTTTGACTTTTATACAATATGACTTGGTTTATACAGAGTTTGTTACCATAGCAACAATAAAATGGCAGCCATGTCATCATTATTAGCACTTCCCCATATAGCTGAAATATAATTAGCACACGTGAAATCAACAAACTTTGATAAAACAAATAATCTTCAATGTTGAGAAGAAAAAAATGAAAAATTGTTCATGAGCTTTTTTCTACAAAATGCTGATGTCCTACAAATTAATCTAGCATCTTCAATTTATGACAAATTTTTGTCCATTCAATCAGTTAATGTCAAGTATATTCATCATATGTTTACCATAAAATCATGTTAAGTTGTTTGGCATAAAATCATTATATGCTTGGCATAAAATCATTATATGCTTGGCATAAAATCTTGAGAATAGCATATTATTTATTAATGTCCTTTAACAAGATCATTCCTTGCTTGGCACAAAATCATGGGCATAGAGCCATGTCATCATTTTTGTATGCTTGAGAATGCCTTGTTATCATGTAATGTCCATTCTGATTATTCTCTGCTCAATGCCTGAGCATTATTGACTTAAAGCCATGCCACAATATTCACCTTGGCACAGCAATTTATATGGGCATAGAATGATACAATGTTCATGCAGTAACTGAAAATACCATATCAATATATGCTTGGCATAACATGATGGGAATAATATTTTACTATTTAATGTTGTTTAACAAGATATTCCTCTGCTTAGCACGACAGTATAGGCATAATGCAATGCCATAATTCTCACCCTGGCATAGCATTCTGGGCATAGAAGGATCCCATCTTCCATCACTGTACATGCCATACATAACAGTACACATATGAATCCACACACAATTAATTTTTCACCACATTCCATATGTTCTGCAGAATCTCATGTATAGACCAGAATTGATCCAATATACATAAGAAATATATCTCAAGAAATGTTTGCTTTGATAAATTCCCACATAATCAGCACAAAATCCAGTCTATTTTTGGCTCAGTAGGATTAGATTTATATTACTGATATTCGTTTTTCTTGATCACAACATCTGAAAATGAACCAATCCTGGAAACATATCCCACCATTTGTTCTGAAGTAATTTTCATCTTTCTGGAAAAATATCACAAGATATTGCACAAGCAAGTTTATAAGAAACACAAAGCTCCCTTGTTATAAGGCTCTTCATTATAACACCAATCATGTTATAAGGTGGGTATGGTCATGGATCCCATTTCATTATGTAGTAGGGAAATTATATGTATAATGTACCTCATTATAAAGTAGTTTCACTATAAGGCAGTATACCATATGGCTCCCATAGACAACATTATAATGAGGGAGTACTATACTCCACTTAACTGTACACATAAAATGTGAGAACAAATACACAGAAAAGACTCCTGTTCATACCTTTTCACTCAGCTCACTATTTTAGTCTCTGTACACATTCTTTAACACACTAATACATCACTTGCTCCATCATCCCAAAAATTCTGTCACACTACTCAGCTATATACAACACTCCCTCATTATCATGCTGTCCATTGGAGCCATAGAGTCCACCACCTTATAGTGAAACTGTCTTATAATGAGGTACATTATACAGTACTCCCTAATTATAACACTGTCAATTGAGCCAATGAGAACACTACCTAATAGTAAGACTGCCTTATAATGAAGTATGTAATACATACAATTCTACTACAGAATAATGAAATAGGACCCATGACCATACTTGCCTTATAACAGGAACCGTTCCAATGAAGGACTTTATGGTGATGGGGTGCTGTACATGGTATGTCTTCTATCCTCTTTTGTTCAAATTTTCATGAAACCAATAATCTCCTATTCAACAAGTCAATATCTACATATCTATTCTTTTTTAGCTACCAAAATATATGTACATCTTTGTTATCTACAAAATGTTGGCTTTTTTCACTCTTCAAAAAGCAGAAAATATTCACAAAATGCATGTCAATTTTAATAATCCGCCTTTGAAAACTAAGCATGATAATGAAATGTCTGTCCATTTCATAATCTAAGTTGAGACTAGGTTTCACAACTCAAATCAGTGGTACTACGACCACTGTGATTTCTTAGCAAATTGGCACCTTAATTTGGGTAAGTTTTTCCTCTTTGGGATTATAGCCCATATTTTTCCGTTGTAAGAACATATGGATTTCCTTAAATGTCGGGCGAACACTCTCTTGTCTATTCCAGCACTCCAGCATTAGGTCAAAAATTTCCTTTGGAATATCTGGTGGCTGTGGCAAATACACTTGTTGGTTATCATTTCTGTAATAATGTCCAGCATTTTCAATCACCTGATCATCCGTGAGATTTATGAATGGTTGTTGGCGAGCAAATGTTAAAATTTCCCAAAGTGTCGCAGCAAATGACCAGGCATCACTCTTTGTTGTGAACTTGCCCTGCAAATATTTTGTAAAAAAATCATTCAGAATAAAATTCAGTGAAACTTGCTTTAGAAATTAACTCCATATAAAGGACACATGCATCATAAAGGACAATAATAAACCTTTTTACTTAATTTGTTTACAATCCAATCTCTTTCAGAAAGATACATGTGTGTTTAGTTCCAAGACCCTGAGTGATGTTTCTATTTTCATCTTGATGTACATACATGTCCACCAAGGACAAACTCTTTTGATTCTTTCAGTGTCCTTATTAACAAGATGCCCTCTTTCTGATGATCCTGACTTTTATTTACCTACAAAGTAAACAACTTTAACATTGACCTTGATCTAAAAACCTAAAACACAGGTGTGGATGAACATTTGGGTTGACATGTACACATATGCAAAAGTGAAACATGTTGTTGAGCCCACCTTGATGGAAGCCCAACATACAGATCACTTTGGCATCCATGTGCATATAAACCTGTATGTCCACTGAGACCAAGTCATCTTTCTATTCCTTGGAATGAAATAAACAACATGGCTGCTTACAGCATGAATGCAAACCATCTCCTTGTACTTACTATAGCTACCTAATTGACTGCTACACACACTCATTTTAAATTATAAGAATTGTAGTCCATTATTCGCAATTATTAACCTATTTTTTCAAACAATACCCTATGTACACTTTGATTTGTTCTGGTAAATATTTTTTACCTGGATATTGCTTGCATTTGTACAATTACCCAGTGCTAATAGATTCATTATTAATCTATCAGCCCTAAATGTACATATAAGCAAGTGCCTACCTTTGACTTAGTTATATCCAAATAAAAGAATTCAATTGACAAATCACAATTTACATCCTTCAACTGCTGAATTTTACACTCAAGATATCCAAGGATAGTATTCAAACAAAACATGAGCTTGCAGATTTCATGCCAACTTCGACCTTTTGCAATACTACTCAATGCACAAATATGTTCTGGTGGGAAAATTGCATCAGCACATGTTGTGTTTAGTTCCCTGACTCTGAGTGATGTTTCTATTTTCATCTTGATGTGACCACATCATCAACCAAGACCTGTAAAGTACATGGACCTACTCAGAGAGACAAGATACTTTAGCTGTTGGAATCTTAAACAGTGGCACCATCCTCACATATTGCCAAGCACATGTTGTGTTTAGTTCCCAGACTCTGAGTGATGTTTCTATTAAACAGTGGCACCATCCTTACATATTGCCAAGAGCCGGGTGTATCTATTTGCCAGAATACGATAAAAAACATATTTTTAAATCATTTGAGTGTATTTTATCAATGTTTAGTGAACATTTAAAAGAAAGACAAAAAGAAATGGACAACACTTCATTTTTGTTAATTCTGCGAATTAAACATATCCTACAATGGATTTTATGAAACAATACAAGCAATGTTTGTTTCTCAAACATGGACTCATTTGTGTATTTTTCAGTTTATTTATGAATAAATAATACTATCACAATACATATCATATTGGGGCATAAAAAAGCTATCATATATGGATACATATCATATCATATCATAAAAAAACTATTTCAAAAGCAAGGGGATGATAAGAATCATTGTAAGAAATTCTACTACTAATACCAGACATGTTAACATCAATACTAACCAATGCTGAGGTTACTAAAAATCATTGAATAAGATAGGCTACTAAGGGTTTATGATTTTTTCAAAAACACATATAGAATGACATAGATATTGCAATAGCTATATTTTTATTACATTATATTATTAATCGGTTTAAAACACTCACCCAACTGCAGAAAAAAAATACTGAAGCCATTAGTGGAACAAGAGAGTCCCATTTTGTCAAGTCCTCCTTTAATTTAGTAAAGTAAGAAAAACCGTAACATTGAGCTTACACTAAAATCTTTACAACATTTAACTTAATCTAGGGTTTGGATGGACAGATAGACACAAAAAGTAATTGATATGAAAGCTTCTGCCAAGGCAGAGTAAAAAAAAGCAATTTTCCAAAAATCCAATCTGTAATTTTAGCCACCTGTTCATAGTTTGCCATATCGAGACTGACAACTGGTCTCTCATCAATAGTTTTAATGAAACTAACTCACAAGTATGCATGTGACTATTTCTAACATCTCTCATCAGTCCACTTTATACTAATAGTGTTTTACATGAATTGGCCATTTCAAGGTCACAATCCTTTGTGTACAGCTTCATCTCCATTAGGACCATTTTGTCTGCTATTCAGTGATTATAAATTCCACTGCTTTATTTGTCAACAGTTCAACACAACATCAAACTCATGGGATTCACATTTAATGACCTCACTCATAATCATACAGATGCTTGAATTGAGTACAGTACATCATTCTCAGGCACTTCAGCGATGGAGCTGAAAAGCCTAAAAAATAAACAGAACTCTGGCATGTAGCATTGTTGCAGAAAAAGACCCAGCCACTAAAATTGATACCTTGAACTGTATCCCGTATATATGTGAAACATGCCATATAAACTATGGTAAAATTGTAGCAGTAAACAGCTCTGGTGATCTGCCAACAGATCTGGTCAATGCTGTTCTCAGCTTGGAAGTTTGTTATGAAACGCTGGAGTATTTAACTTTAATAAAATGTGAGATTTATTTATATCTAAGGGTCCAAGAAATCCCAAATCAATAAAAAATGTATAGGTTGGTGTTCATTTTCTTATGGAACTCTTTATCTATCCCCATGTAAGGGTCATTACATAGAAAAATATAGGAAAAAGTACCCTATACTAATTGCCTATAAAATAATATCTGCACGAATATTTAACAATTCATCAAATTTGTACTGGTTGAATATCCTTGACTCCCATCATGAGATATACAAAGAAAAGGGTATGTTGGTGTGTTTTTAGTATTCAGCAATTATTGAGATCATATATTTTTTCATAACAGAAAGCATGCACGGCCAATTTATGGAAGGTCATAAAATGATAACGATTTTTAAAGGTCTTGTACACTTTTCATTGATTCTATCACTTTCTTTCACAGGGCTTTATTTTTGATTATTAAAATTGTATAAAAATTTTCTTTTTCATTTTTGCATAAGAGATAAAAGTCACAACCACGTCATTTTAATGCTATGAGACTTGAAGGTCAAAAGCGACATCATGCTCTAATGATCACGTCAATTTGAGCTGCACTGCAAGTGTTGATTTTACAAAAGAAGACTACTTTACACACCCTCTATACATTACCAGGATTCTGTACAACACAATGTCTTGTCCGCTACAAACCCTAAATATTTTTTAAAAGTTTTATTTTTAAACTTTTAACACAAATTCTTCCAAGAACAGGCTGTTTTTTTATGGTTTGATACACAATTTTGTAACATATGCTGTTTTAATTTTATTCCTGGTTTTTTTTTGTTTTTTTAAAAAAAAAAAATTTAGGAATCTGGTGTATTGCAGTAGTTCATGTACTAAGTAACTGATCGAATAAGAATAACAATCATACATGTTTTAATTTGTGCAAATGTTAGTTGGAGCATTCACCAAAGATTCTATGCACCCTGGCTTTAAATCTTCTCTTGTTCTTCATTAAATATTAATTACACATAACAAACCATTTGAATTTGAATATATGCACATGCCTTAATAAACATGCACTGCTTCTTTTTGGTCAAAACTTGCAATATCCACTTGAGAGTGCAAGTGTCCCAATCCTAGCATGCCTCATGGCTGGAAGGTTGCCGTTAAAATATATCTAGAACAAAATGATTTTCTTCTAACCTACATGCCTGGTGTATTGTTACCATTTAAAAAAAAATAAACTTTAAAATGGGTTAAATCAGTCTAAAAAACTGATCTTGCATGTTTTACTGGGAACAGCCATACTGGGACAAAGAATAAACCTCCAAAGTGGAGAATTCTCAATAAAATCAAAGGGTGTTTACTCTTCTAGTATGTACATAAATGAAATGCTTATGATACTGTTCGTATGTGCTTTTATTATGATGAACTTTAGTCTCATAAAATATACAGTGATCATAATTTTTTAAAATATACAGTGTGTGTATTGTCATATACTGTGTGTATTGTCATATACTGCATGTGTGTTGTTGTATAATATGTGTATTGTCATATTCTGCATGTGTATCATCATATACTGTGTGTGTATTGTCATATACAGTGAGTGGATTGTCATATACAGTGTGTGTATTGTCGTATACTGTGTGTATTGTCATATACTGTGTGTGTATTGTCATATACAGTGTCTATCATCATATAGTGTGTGTGTATTGTCATATACAGTGTCTATCATCATACAATGTGTATATTGTCATATACAGTGTGTATTGTCATATACAGTGTGTATTGTCATATAGTGTCTATCATCATATAATGTGTGTATTGTCATATACAGTGTGTATTGTCATATACAGTGTATATCATCATGTTTATTGTCATATACAGTGTGTATATTGTCATATAGTGTATATCATCATATAATGTGTGTAGTGTCATATACAGTGTGTATTGTCATATACAGTGTGTGTATTGTCATATAGTGTCTATCATCATATAATGTGTGTATTGTCATATACAGTGTGTATTGTCATATACAGTGTGTGTATTGTCATATAGTGTCTATCATCATATAATGTGTGTATTGTCATATACAGTGTGTATTGTCATATACAGTGTGTGTATTGTCATATACTGTATAATCCATACAATCATAACATCACTGATGTCACACTTGCTGCTGCAAGAAAAGTGAAACATATTCCTTGCTATCAGCTAAACCATTACTTAACACAATTAAGTGGATACATCTTTCCAGTTTTCAGCTAAAAAGTATGCCTTTTAGACAACAAAGGCTGTTGCAAAGAAAATTTCAGTACAGATCCGCTCCATTTTTACAAGTCATTGTGTGTAATTTTCTGCAAGGTATTATGGGTATTACTGGTACAAGTTTTCATATGCAATGCAAAAGTTTTCACTCACATATGGAGCGAATTAGTGAAACCATAACACTATACCAGTTTTACCAACAATGCCTTACAGAAAATTACCATCAATGCCTTGCAAAAATGCCCGATTTGTACAGGCATGTATGCTGTTGTCTGCTTTAAATTATACTTCTAACTCGACCATGCTGAAATAGACTTTAATGCTGGCAAGACATTCAAACTTACCAACAGAATACTCTCCCATGCCATCCATCGAATAGGAAGTACAGCTCTGCCCTCTATCCTGTAGTAATCTGCACTATACAGACTCCGACTCATTCCAAAATCTGAGATTTTTATTGTGAAGTTTGTGCCGACTAGACAGTTTCTCGTGGCAAGATCTCGATGCACCATGTTCAGGGATTCCAGATACTTCATTCCCGAGGCAATCTGTGTGGCCATGTAAATCAAGCACCCATAACTGTAATAGAAATATCGTCAAATAGCATCATAGTTCACAATGTATGATTGGTTCTGACTGAAGTATGCAGAGAAAAGCAAGCAATTTTAATGAAACTAATTTTCAAGAAATGAACTCTTTAAAATCAGGAACAGCTATATCTGATGTTTGAAGTCTACCGTATGTACTTGTGTATAATCTGAGTCCAAATGCAAACAACATAGACCCTGATCTGCCGTCACATAATGTGCCAGGAGATCAGGGTCTATGTTGTTTGTTTTACTGATTAGTCCTTACAAACTGCATAGACTCAGTTCTGCCGGCGCATTATGTGATGGCAGATCTGGGTCTATGCAGTTTGCAGTTGGTATAGGTTTATACACAAGTATATATGGTTTATAACAGCAATAATTATTACCATATAAACAAGCAAACCTAAAAAGAATTTCAAAACAAATTGGTGACTGATTTCAAATTTTAAATATTATTTTTTTACTTGAGAATTACACAAGCAGTCTGTTGACTACTGATTCACATGAAATGTACACAAAGATTTATCTCATCAGATATATGGTACTGTATGATGGTACCGGTATTCATATATTTTTTAATGTGGCAGAAAATGACTTGAATGAACAGTATTTTATCCATACTCTGCATACCAAATCTTTTACAATGTAAATGTCGGAGAATCTTCACAGTTATCGTTAATGGCAAAATAAACAATGATGGAGGAAATAAAATACAACCTACGCACAACATCATCAAACTCCACTGTAAGTTGTATTTTCTATTCTACATTGTTGTCTAATTTTACTTTAATGATACTAATGACTTCCACTGACATCAGTTCACCCTCTGGCACTGACATTGTTAGCTTGTTTCTATGCAGAATGTGTTCTAACATCTTCAAAAACCAAATGTGGAAAAGAAAATCATCACTGTTAGTGTAGAAAAGTGTCATGCTTCATGCATATATCCACACCTGAGTACTTTTCCCGTACTGTTGGGCTCCTCTATGCCCTCTGGATCATGATCAAGGAGGAACTGGTTAAGATCCCCATACTTCATGTATTCCACAATCATACAGAATGGCTCTTCCTCTGTACAAACCCCCAGAACTCTCACGATGTTTGGATCCTTTAGCTGTGACATGATCTTTATCTCTTTCTGGAAGTCTCTTCTGTAAGAAGAGATAATGACAAATACTGTATATACTCACTTATAAGTTGGATCCAACTGCAAACTGCACAGACCCTGGTCTGCCATTGCATAATGCACTGGCAGATATGGGTCGATGCAGTTTGTTACGACTAATCAGTAGAACAAACAACACACACCTTGATCTGCCAGAGCATTATGCGACAGCAGATCAGGGTCTATGTTGTGTGCAGTTAGACCCAACTCATAAGTGAGCATATACAGTACTTTCTATTTACAGAATTTTCACAAAATGTATGTTCCTAGTTTCCATGATCTACAAAGCTGCATAAATATAAGTAGAGTGGACAGGAAAACTATCTGCCCATACACATTAGGATATAATGATTCTAGTTGATGCTGGTTGGTTGGTTTTTAATGGTACTTTTTACATATTATTGGCTATATCATACTGAGGAAATGGGAGCCAAGTGTCTTTCCCAAGGACACACCAATGCAGCTGACCTGGGCAGGTATCGAAATCGCAACCCTTGGATTAGGAGTCTGATGTTCTACCAACTGTACTACCATGGCCTTAGTTGAATAACTGATTGTGTGGAAAGTTGTTTTCGATTTATAATTGTAACTCTGGAGCGACCGAGTTAGCTGATACCTGTTTGAGGGTATATCAGCACATGAAAGACTTTTAAGTTCCAAGGTTAAATGACTAGAGACACACAACAGCAGCCATATGGACTGGCATGCAATCCTGCCACTGAGCCGAGAGAGAGAGAGAGAGTATCCAGCATTCAGTAAATTACTGTTTTACTGTAGAGGCACTTATTTATCTACTATTATTTTACTTTGCTTTATCATCTGCTCCTTTCCTAAGAATCTTGACAGCGACCAGCATGGGACGTGACACAGTTCTGTTAGGGAATAGGTCCTCCTCCAGGTAGTTTGATATGTGTAGAGCTTCACACAGATGGACCTGGAATACAATCAAAAACGAGGATGAATGAAAGGAAATGTGAAAAGGGAAAGTGAAATATTTGTTGTCAAAAGTTCAATATGATGGAAAATTACTATGAATTCAGATGGAGAAGGATGCAGCAGCTGCCTTAGTCAAACTTGAAGTTGACAGTCCAGGCGACCCTAAATTGACAGTCCAGGCAACCCTAAATGCACACATGTTGAATACAGTGCATTTCAAAAACTCCATGACAGATCACAAACAAGTGACATGTACTACCATCTATACTTGCTTAGAAGTCAAGTCCAACTGCAAACTGCACAGACCCAGATCTGCCATCACAAAATGTGCCAGCAGATCTGGGTCTATGCAGTTTTTTAGGAGTCATCAGTAGAACAAACATAAACCCTAACTGATCTGCTGGCGCATTATGTGATGGCAGATCAGGGTCTGTATTGTTTGCAGTTGGACTTGACTTATAAGCGAGTATATACGGCACTGTTCAAATACATGAAGAGTCTGCATATATGTATATTGAAATTACCCGACAACATACTTTGTACTATACAGTGTGGTTTCATGTTAAAAAAAAGCATTACATGGGCTGTTTTACAATTGGAGGGAATTCTCAATGAAATTTATTAAAGCGAGTTTGGAAACCGACAATAGTGACTGAGTGGACTGTTGCTGCTGTAACGAATGTAGGTAATGTTTTTCATCGGTGTGGAAGAGATGGATGCCACAGGCAATTTAAATTGTTAGTTTGATATTGAGGCTTACTGAGCGTTATGTGAGAATGATCAAAGAAAAAGTAGCTACACAAAACAGTAACAACACTAGATGCCGTAAATAGACAAACAGTCACACTAATCTGGTAACTAAGGGCAGAACTGTCAGAAAAAAGAATTTTACATATCTGACTTTTTCTTTTATAATACACCTATATGCAATTACTTTGAATAGAAAAATACCAGAGGGTCCATGTGCATTTATGTATACTGTATATATTCGTATATGCTTATTTTCATGTATCGTTTTATTATCAAGATTTTGATGGTGTCTTGTTACATGTCACAGAATCTTCCATGTGGCAAAAAGCCAAATTTACAGCCCTGCAATACAGTACTCCATCTATACATTACACCCATTATACAGTACTCACTCTATACAGGACATTCACTATACAGTACTCCATCTGCACATTACACCCGCTATACAGTACTCTCTCTCTCTATACAGTACATCCAGTATACAGTACTCTTTCCATACAGCACACCCACTATACAGTACATCCAGTATACAGTACTCCTTTCATACAGTACTCCCTCTATACAGTACATCCACTATAGAGGACTCCTTCCATACAGTATACACTATACAGTACTCCCTCTATACAGTACAGCCACTATACTGTACTCCTTCCATACAGTGCACCCACTATACAGTACTCCCTCTATACAGTACATCCACTATACAGTACTCCTTCCATACAGTACACCCACTATTCAGTACTCCTTCCATACAGTGCACCCACTATACAGCACTCCCTCTATTCAGTACACCCACTATACAGCACTCCCTCTATACAGTACACCCAATATACAGTACTCCTTCCATACAGTACACCCACTATACAGTACTCCCTTGCTATTGCACTGATAAAGGGACTCATAATAAAAGCATACCATATTATATGCTATGAGGTCATGTTATACTGAGGTGGGGGTGTACATAATACATAGTATTACTATTACATAATGTAATGGGATCAATAACCATAAGTCATATAAAGGGACAGTGGTATAATGAGGTACCTTACAATGAGGGACAAAGTATGTTTCTAGTGCTGTTACTATAACACAAATAGCCAAAAACAACTGCTTTTGCACTATATGTTTTCCAACATAATGAACTTTAACATGCATCATTATTGCCTTTGCCCATCATGTGTTTATACAATACTCTGTCATTATAACACTGTTCATGGGAGCCACAGTGTATTCACCTTATAGCGAGATCACCTTATAATGAAGTACATGATACATATAATTTTACTACTGAATAATGAAATGGGATCCATGACCATACCTGCCTTATAACAGGAACTGTGTTATAATGAAGAGTGTTATAGTGAGACTGCCTTATAATGAAGTACATGATACATATAATTTTACTACCACTTAATGAAATGGGATTCATGACCATACTTGCCTTATAACTGGAACTGTGTTATAATGATGGGCCTTGTAGTGAGACTGCCTTATAATGAAGTACATTATACATATAATTTTACTACTGAATAATGAAATGGAATCCATGACCATACCTGCCTTATAACTGGAACTGTGTTATAATGATGGGCCTTGTAGTGAGACTGCTTTATAATGAAGTACATTGTACATATAATTTTACTACCACTTAATGAATTGCAGGTCTTTGTACTAGTAGTCACAAAAGTGAAGATGGGACCTACAACAAAACGTCTGAAAGTCATATAAATCACCTGACTATTACCTGATTTACATTTTTGAGGGGACAACATTCCATGGGAGCCATGGAGTCTGGCCTCCGGAAACTCATATGCTGGGCAGGTTCAACCAATTTCAAAATACTCATCATCATTCAGACTTATGAATGTAACTCTTATTCATCATTCAGACTTATGAATGTAACTCTTATTCATCATTCAGACTTATGAATGTAACTCTTATTCATCATTCAGACTTATGAATGTAACTCTTATTCATCATTCAGACTTATGAATGTAACTCTTATTCTTTTTCTTAAATTTAACTTCACAACTGTAAAATTTAATATTATAAACTCTTTATTTGACAAAACAATCATGGAATGGCAAATCTTTTCATATGAAACGTGTGAAACTGCCTTGAACATTGGTAAAAATTGCTCCCTAATCCTGGTTTCATGCTTCTACCAAATAAGCAGTGTAAGGGTATGCATTGCCATGGCGCCCTAGTGATCCTATCTATACTGATATGCATACTGTAAAGCATCAAACACTTTACATTGTCAGAAATGCTATAGCAATAAATATAGATGCAGCTTTGTTTCAAATAAAAGTAATGGCACAAAGAACAATAGGAAAGTAACAAGAGTCCCTTGAAAGGACTGATGCTTTATTGGCTGAAAAGAATTTCCAGGAATTCAAGATAAGACTATTCTTCCTTTTAACTGCTGAGTGTTGAAACCATCTTTGATATTCTTCAGCGATAGCAAGATTTTCAATTTAGCTGTCGTGGTGGACATACTGGATGTCAGCTTGGTACTATTTTCATTTAGACCAACAAGGCATCATAAGAAGTCTTCTGGTGGAAACCCCATGTTGATATAACTTTCAGTTTTGGAGGTGTTATGATAACAAGATTTTCAAGATAGATGCCATGGTGGTAATATTTGATATCAGACTGGCACCATTTCTATTTAGTACCAACTACACATCATAAGAAGTCTTTTGGTGAAAGAACAATGTCAATATGACCAGTCATCTATGAAAAGTAATGATACAATTTTCAAGATGGCCACTGTGGGAGTCATATTAGAAGTTGGATCAGCACCATTTTCATTTATGACCAACTAGACATCATACAAAGTCTTTCAGTGAAAACCCAATGCTGACCATTCATCTAGGAGAAAAAGTGATAACAAGATTTTCAAGATGGCCACTGTGGCAGGCATACTGAATGTCGGAATAGCACCATTAGGACCAACTAGACATCATAAGAAGTTGCTTAGTAAAAAGCCCATGTTGATACAACCATCCATTCAGGACGAGTAGTGATAACAATATTTTCAAGATGGCCACTGTGGTGACCATATTGGACATCAGACCAACACAATTTTCATTTTGGACCAAATTATACATCATAAGAAGTCTTCTGGTGAAAACCCCATGGCAATGTTACTTTTCATGCAGGAGGATTAGCAATAACATGATTTTCAAGATGACCACTGTGGGGGACATATTAGACATCAGATTGGCACCATTTTCATTTAGCACCAACTAAACATCTTAAAAAGTCTTTTAGTGAAAGCCTCCTGTTCGTATGACCATCCATTCAGGAGGAGGGGTGATAACAAGATATTGGCCATCAGATCAGCACCCTTTTCATTTAGGACTAACTAGACATCATAAGAAGTCTTCTTTTGAAAACCCCAAGGCAATATAACTTTCTGTTCATGAGTAGTGATAACACGGTTTCCAAGATTGCCACTGTTGCAGCCATATTAGACATTAGATTGGCACCATTTTCACTTAAGACCAATTCGATACCATCAGAAGCCTTTTGGTGAAATCCCCATGTTGATGTGACCATCCTTTCAGGGGAAGTAGCGATAACAAGATTTTCAAGATGGCCCCTGTGGCAGCCATATTGGATACCAGATTGGCACCATTTTCATTTAGGATCAACTGTATATAAAAAAAAATTCCAAACCTCTGAATGGAATATAGTGTCTTATAATCAAATACATATAATTTTACTACATCATATAATGGGATAGATGACCATATCGGCCTTATAAAAAAAAGTATTAAAATGAAGGGCTCTGTAGTGAGGGAGATTAGTATGTATCCTTTCATTTATTTATTCTTTCCTTGTGTGCGTGTTTTTTTTTTCTGACTGTGTACTTAAATTTTCCAACTTAGCCAAACAGGAATCTGGTTTAACTTTTTAAATTTTTTTAAAACCTGAAAACCATATTAACTAAACTAAATATATCATACCTCTCCAAACTGTCCCTCCCCAAGGACCTCTATGAAGCGAAGATTTTCACGAGGGAACTGCACAATTGGAACGTCCAGACTGAGTAACAGGTCTGCATTTGGCATGGAGTACACGCTATTACCGCTAACTCCTTGGAGACTTGGAATATTTGGCACTTGCGAGTTAATGACATCAGCTGCTGCATACAGGGCATCATATGTGGGTGGATGGTCCAAAGCATTGAGCCCATTTGCTTGTCCTCGCAAAAGAGTTTGCTGAGGAATTTCAACATGTAGTGCTGATTTTGTGACATCAGGTATGGCATAATCCTGGGAATCTATATGAATGTATGGAAAACCATAAAAATGCTAATTACTGTATATACCTGTGTGTAAGTCAGATCCATCTGCAAAATGCATAGACCCAGATCTGCCATTGCATTATGTAATGGCAGATCTGGGTCTAAGCAATTTGTCTGGATTAATTAGAAGAACAAATAAAACAGACCTTGATCTGCCAGTGCATTATGCAACAGCTGATCAGGGTCTATGTTGTTTGTAGTTGTATACGAGTATATATAGTATGTGCTGACAAGATAAATTGAAAATATTACCATATATGCTCGTGTACAAGCTGGGTCAAAATGCAAACATTATGCGACGGCAGATCTGGGTCTATGCAGTTTGCAGTTGGTATCCGCTTATACTCGAGTATATATGGTAGCTGGTATATATGCATGTGCTCTATCCTCATTTGCCTAACCACCTAGTAGCAAATTACATGTGATGCTGTAACTGGATAATGTACTGACGATCACCATATGTACTTACTTATAAGTCAGGTCCAACTGTAACTGCATAGACCCAGATCTGCCATCACATAATGCACCAGCAGATCTGGGTCTATGCAGTTTGTTAGGAGTAATTCGTAGAACATACAACATAGACCCTGATCTGCCAGCTCATTATGTGATGGAAAATCAAGGTCAATGTTGTTTGCAGTTGGACCAGACTTATAAGTGAGTATCGATGGTACATAAACTCATTTGCGCTCAAGTTAAATCAATCCATTTTTATTTTGTCTTACACGACATGTAGTATATTTATTAGAGTTAATTAACACAGATTTTTTTAAACAAATCTTTTTCCCATGAATCTCAAAAGAAAGGAATATTGTGCAAACAAGATAGCAATTTTTTGTGCATGTTTCTTTGATTGTAATTAATTTAAAAAAAAAAAAAAAATGATTGCTATTCATATTAACTTCCTTTAAAGTTCATAATTTTTCCGTTGACTTGAATATTAAAACGTTATGATTATTTTGTAAGTACTTAATTAAACCAACAAAAAAGTATTTAGGCCTAAGTATGAAGTATGTACAACTTTTCACTTCCTTTTACATGAGATATTGTGTAGTGAAAATAAAACTTGCACTCTAAGACAAAATGAGATATCAAAAAGGCAAAAAATAAAACCAATGATTCCATTCAACATTTCTGTTTCATTCAGACATGCTTATTACATAACTCATATCATAGCATATATTTTGTTTAATAACACAACTCATATCATAGCATAAAACTGTTTAATAATTTTATTTTGAGGTGTTAGAAAGGATTCTGAACAGTTTTTTTCCACATCTGGATGCTTCAATCCTTCAGTTGTCAACCTATCTGATCTGTCTTTTTGCTGAGGTGTCAAGGAAACAAACCTGATTTGTTTGAACTTTGGATGCAAATATTATATACCGTCTATTCTCGCTTATAAGTAAGGTCCAACTGCAAACAACATTGACCCTGATCTGCCGTCCCACAATGCGGTGGCAGATCAGGGTTTATGTTGTTTGTTCTGCTGATTACTCCTAACAAACTGCATAGACACAGATCTGCTGCTGCATTATGCGATGGCAGATCTGGGTCTGTGCTGTTTGTAGTTGGATTCGACTTATAAGCGAGTAGATACGGTATTAAAAAAATAATACATGCTTTTTTTTTTCTTGCATGCATTTGGTCTTGTCCTCTAAAATATTTAACATAAATGATGTAGACTTTTTCAGCCATAAAAGGACAAAAAAATAAAACGAAAAATTGAAAATACCGGTAGTCCAAATTTGCATGCTGCACACACAGATCAGTCAAATTTTTGCAGTCCACTAAATTTTCTTCAGAATCAAATGAATCCTATGTAACCCTATCAAGGGCAAAACTTTAATTTTGTTCCCCAGAGCAATAGAAAATTTGTCATGGTGACAAAATAGCTATTTTCAATGTCAGCAGAGAACATTGGATACAAAAATAATTAAATTACTACATTTGGATATTGACGCTATTGTTGTTGTATATAACATTCTTTGAAGTTTTATAAATCTTCTTCCTCTACTACTGAATATTACCTATTGAAAAAAATAGTGCATATATATTTGGCATTTAATCATCTACTGATTATGGCTCAGACCCAGATCTGCTGGCCCATTATGTGTCAGCCAATCTGGGTCTGTGCAATTTGCACTTGGACTCTAAATATAAGTGAGTATATATGGTAATCTATCTGGCATACAAATGCCAATATTCTGTAATTATTATCTTTCCTTATAAAAAAAGTAAAATACCATCTCAATAAAATTTAATGGAGTATATGATTTTATCAGTTAAAATTGAATTTACATGCAAAGAAATTCAGCTGCATTACAAAGTAAAGTATGTATTTTAGTATATACCAAAACCGAATTAATATCTTGAAAAATGGCCATTAAGAATTCTGAAATAATTGTTAAATCTTTTTATCAGGTATTCTAAACGGGCTAATTTTATTACCAACAATCATGAAATGATTTTAACAATTATTTGAAATAACTTAGCAGGAATTCTATGATTTTTCCAGAAATTTTTGTAATACTCAATTCTGATTCAAACTCTAGAACCAACTGCAAATTCAACTGAAATCACTTAAAGAGAAACTGACAAAATAATTCTCTGAGTTGTGCATTCCAAAATGAAATTTGATTTAATTCTAGGAGGGGGAAAAACAAAGGGGCAAGCGATTGGCATGCTTCCATTCGCAGAAGGCATTCCCATTGATAAAACTTTTCAGCAATACCTGACAACCCTATATCAGACATTAGGGGACATTCTGGGAGCCCTAAAAGGGAATCCTTGGGTTCCAAATATGATTCAGTATCACTAGAATTCCCACCATTTAAAAGCTCCTTATCCATGTCTGGCTCTTCCGTGGCAATCCCATTGTATAAATTCCCATTCACAATTTTCTCGCTGGTGTGTCCATTTAGATGATTAAGGCGGATATTGACATGGTTCTCAGCTTTGGGTTTGAGATTCTGGCGCTGAAGTTTTCGTCTTCGATGTCGAGCAAAGATGAAAATTCCAACGACTAAGAGGACAACAGTCAGGGCTGCAAGGCAGCCAATAATAATAGCAATGTGATCGTCATTAGTTGATTTCTTCATCTGTTGATTTGGAGTCTCTTTCATGGTGTCCTCTTCATCTGTCACAAAAAAACACAAAAAAAAATATTTTGGTAACAAGTTGTTTCAACTGTATTCATAAAGTACAAATTACTACAGTTATCCAATAATACATTTTTTCTGTAAATTTAAACATTATATAATGCTGCCTCTGACTGATGCAAAGCTAGGAAAAATTTGACTCAACTTTGATGATATTACTGACATAAACAGATGACAAAGTTTAGTCAGTACTGAGTAAGAAAGTATTCAAATCTGTATATTTATTGACAGTGAAATTTTTTTTTTTTCCAACAGATAACAAAAGAAAACAGGAGGCTTAAGTGTGCCTGAGATCACTCACCTGTTTGACGTCTGCCTAACAGCCAAATCTAAGAGCATTTGGCCAAGAAATCTGGGTCAGAAGGATGCTTTATGTATAAATTTCTTCCAGTGATGTTGATTGTCTATATTGTGATAAAAAAAAATTCAAGGTTTCTCTATTTTGTCATCTTCGTAGTTATTTCATGGCACATCACCATCATTTGTTCAACACTGAAAGGCCTTTATGCCAGGATGCTTTCTGTCAAGTGTAAGTAAGTGTTTTTCTATTTTTCAGTAATGGCAGCCATTTTAATGTTGGACAAGCATCACATGTAAAAATTTTAAAGCCCTTTGTGTCCAGATGATTTCTATCAAATTTGGTCAAATTCTGTTGAGTGCCTTTTGAAAAAACTTGTTTAAAAGTTTTTCTGCAATTTTTAGTTGTGGCAGCCATTGTTGAAATCAGATCAGCATCATTTGCATTAATTTAAAACCCTTTTAAGCAAGGAAACTTTATCCAATGAGCATTTTTTGAGAAGTTTTTTTAAAGGCTTTTCTATTTATTTGTAACGGTAGCCATATTGGATGACAGATCGACATCAACTTAACAAATTTGAATAGCCTCGATGCTGGAATGCTCCATACCAAATCATGTGCAAATAGGTCAAGTGGTTTTAAAGTTGTAAATCACAACTGTGAATGGACAATGTATGATGCAAGATGGACCAGTGAGCATACCATAAACTCATTTGGCCTTACAGCCAGGTGAGCTAATAATTCCATAGGAAATTGATCAATTTTCTTATATCTGAAACTGACAATCTGGTCAACTTAAAATGTGTTCATGGAATCTGAATGCCCCTGCCACTGTGTCTGAGATCCGACCTTAATGCAAAATTAAACAGGATGGACAAAGGTCACTATATATATATGTGATACCACATGACCTACCAGGATGCAGTTGATTACCTCCTCCAAGATCCATATCAATCTTGTGGAAATCTTGAGAGTTGTCTCCACTTGCTGGCTTGGATGTAACAAAGGGGGGTGACTCTGTTGGGGGTGGAGTTTCCTCAGTGAAATTCCCATAGACAGGTTCTGAGAAAAAGGATGAGTAAAACAAACATAGTTACTCAGCAGTGATATTCTATGGTACATATTGTGAAAATAATGCAATATATTCAAACTTGGATGCTGTGATATGATTATATTGCAGTTGCATATTAAAAAATTCCAACTGATTTGAGAAAGATATGTAAAAATATTTTTTCTATAAGAGATCACCAGGGTATTGTTGTAGAAGTGGAAATTTACGGTAGAAATTCCCCTATCCATTTGTAAAAAAGGATGGAATTTTCCAAAAATAGAAAGGATTTAATGAAAAAAAATAAAGAATGGGCTTGAAACTGTGATGCACGATTTTGACACATTCAGTTGATATTTTGGTGCGATTGTTTAAAAACTGCCACAAATCCCTCAATCGCATGTCCTAGAATAGAATTTAGATCTCCTCCAGGCTTTTGCAACAAGAATTTAATGGGAATGGTGTGTATTCCCAGCTTTATGTCTCTTCTTTACGATAATGTCCCCAGAATACCATGACCCCTCATAAAAAGTCCTCAGAATACCATGACCCCTCATAAAAAGTCCCCAGAATACCATGACCCCTCATAAAAAGTCCCCAGAATACCATGACCCCTCATAAAAAGTCCCCAGAATACCATGAATCCTCATAAAAGTCCCCAGAATACATGACCTCTCATAAAAAAGTCCCCAGAATACCATGACCCCTCATAAAAAGTCCCCAGAATACCATGACCCCTCATAAAAAAGAATATGGTCCTGAATCTCATTAAACCGACACAATTTTTTTATTTTTTATTGCCAATTCATATGAATTGAGGACCAAAGTAACTGAATTCTTTATATGAATTGAGGACCAAAGAAAGACCCTCAATAGATTTATATATCGCAAATTCTTACCGGATTTAAAATTCACTTCACTTATGAGGATCCATCTGGAATCAAAGTACAGGTGCACTTTCACAAAGCGTCCAATTTGATTCTGAAGATTTATTTGTATAGGTCTTGATAATTCTATAACAGTGTCGCGAATGTAATTAAATATCACTGGCTGTGATGTATAATATACCCCTCCTACACTCAAATGAATTATAGCTTTACGAAATACACTGACATCTTTGGAAATATAATTATTGCTGTTAAAAATCACAGAAGAAAAATTTCTGACAGTATCAAATTTAAATAAAATCTGCAAAGGGTCTTTCGATGAATCATTTCGCCACCCAACCCATTCATATCCTCGGATTCCAAGCTGCTGTTGATCAAGTCTAAAATTTGAATCGCCTATTTCACCATCTGTTAATTGTCCGAGTCCATTTCTGAGGAATCCATCCTGGATTATGCCATCATATGTAAAATCAAAAAAATCCACCTCTGTTCCCCTTCGGTCACCTTGGCGCATTGAGTAGGATACCAATCCATCTGAAAAATCAGGTGGAAACCTTTCACTTAGAACTATCTTAGAGACGTAGATTTTATACATGAAGGAAAATGGACAACAATCTGACAATAATGTTCTTGTATTTGAGGATTTAAGGATCATACTGATGATGTTACTGTCACAACTTCAAGTTTAGTGAAGTCAGTGAAGGGAGCAGACCACTAACTCATTTTAGGCATCAATGTTAACGTTTGAGAAAATAAAACTATTTTGTGCACTACATGACTCAGTAAACAACACATGTACTTCTTAATTGAAGCAAGCGCAAACTTTCTGAACAATCAAAATTATGTGCTTCGTGGCACTTTCTTGAGATACGTCTCCCTAAAGTGGGGCACCGATAAAAAGTACCTTAATCATTATTTTTGCACCGGGTAGGAACAAGATAACTTTAGTCTGCTGGAAAAAATCGAAATCATTGATGTGCACAGACAGAATCTATGTAGAAGCTGAAAGTGCTGTAAAAAGTCTTGGAAAATTGAATAAGAAAAATTCCATGCTGATATTACAGCCGATGTCCTGATCTCCAAGTATTAAGTACAGTATCCAATGTTCTCCTACTTCGAGACTGGTACCCTGCTCAATTAATAATTAGTGGTCTGATTTCTGAAACAGATATTGGCAAAAGTACAAATAAACAATCAGTGTTCTCAAATCTTCAAATACAAGGCTTTTTTCCCCCATTAAAAAAAAATTTCAAAAAGTACTTTTGTGCGATAATGTTAAAAATGTGAATCTCTGCAGAACTGATATGCCAAGTGTCAGAATGGAATCAACTTTTTGAACTGTCTATGTTGTGGAATATAATGTAACCTTAAATTTTGACATTTGACCAATAAGAAGTCATGTTATGTTAGCTGATATGTCACAATTAATTACTTTTTCAATGTGTCAACTCATTCACTTAATCAGGTGATGAACTGAAACAAAGTTTATGATCTAATCAATTAAGCAAATTTAGAAAAGCAACTATTTAAAGGTGAAATAGTGTTTTTTTATGCACTAAAAAAACCATTCCTAATGGGGGGAATAAACAGAAATAGCAGTGGATTATGTGTTCTGTAGAATATGATTATGAATGAGCTTTGCATTGGAAAAGCAATATAACCAGTCTGACTTAACCTTTTCTCATGTTTCTATTGAAGGCATGGTATCTGATGGAATAGGAGTGAGTCGTGTAAAAATTACCATATATAGATAAATATTTGTATGGTTTCATTTTCATGACTTTTGCAGACAAGTAACAAATTTTTTAAAACATAAACAATACAGAAATTTTTAGAGTGAAAATATTTGTACCACAAAAATGTCAGAATTTCAAAAATTAAACCTGTGAAATTTTTCCAAAATTTATACATTCACAAAAGTGTAACAATGTTAAAATTTTCCATATATGGCTACATTACAACTCTCTCATGATGTCACACGGTCATGGATCATTCAACCAAATTTGGCTAGAGGGGCTCAAGATTTCAAAGGAATGGTTCTCAACATGCGTATGCTTCCAAATGAATAGGAAAATGAAAACAAAATTCACAGTCCAACTTTTGGGGATCAAGACCCAAAGTCACAACACGCCACCCCCGATTCATGGACACAATCAGTGCATGCACAGCATTTCCTTATTATAATGTGCTAATTGGGCTCCACAACTGCTAATTGCATTATGTACGGAACCTCTGTATATCATTATTTATGTACATAAAATATATGTACTTTATACTTCATAGTAATAATGTTTTTAAACTTATCAATTAGTTACATTGATTGAAACAAAAATATTCTAAAGAAAAAAAATGTGTTGTTTACTTTGAATCCATATGTCTACATTTAATGGGTTCATTCATGATTGATCATTAAAAAGAAATGTGGCACCTGGTTTTTATAAATATCTCAGTCTGTGTTCATTCCTAATCTAGTTCGGACATAGGTCGGCAAAAGTCCTATAACGCTGATATTCACTCAGAAAACATCACTATTTCTATCCCTTTCTTTTCATCACAAATGACAATCACACTATGGAGTACATGAGAGAGAACCATGTGTGTCCTTGATTTGTTTTTAGATCTACCCGGGATTTCAATAAAGGAAGATTCCACTCATGTACAGTGAATTAATTTATTTTCATAGTTGTACGAAAGGTGATGCTTCCATCAGTACTTAAATTTGTGGATTTGGGAAGTATTCCTATTGTGTTCACACTAAAATTACTGTTCAATTAGTCTTGAAATTTGTCATTTGTAGCAACCATGAAATTCACGAAAACCCCCTGAAAAATAGTAAATTCATGAAAACCCCATGAAAAATAGTAAATTCATGAAAACTCCATGAAAAGTAGTAAATTCATGGTAGACAGGTGCTACATACTGCAGACATACTAACCAGAGTTGACTTTACTACTAGCTGTCTTGGGTTTGTCTTTAGTGGCACACACAGTATATTAATATTAATAACATACATGAAGAGGCAGAACCTGTACTAAATAGCACTTGTGAACATTGTTTACTGGCAATTCACACGTTATTTTCAAAATGTAACAACTTTTTAATGACGTTTTACATCTGAGCTTAACATGTACTGTTGCGATGTATTTGGGGGTTACAATTTTGCTTGGCTTGATAGACAAATCAAATTAGCAATTGTTTATTTACACAAGCACTGTATCATATCAAGGTAGGATTAGTTACTGCATGTTAAGATATACTGGTGTAATAGGCATGGTATAGACGCAGAGCTCAGCTTTCAAACCTGGCACTTTAGCTTGGTACATATGGCAATTTTTGGGTGTCCTACACAATTGCTGACAATTGCAGAACACAGTAATGGCTTAATAGAGATGAATGCTGAGACCCTGCTTGAAAAAAGAGGTTATATAAGTATTAATCTTTAAGCTGATGAACACTAGAGATCATTCAGATTTTTAAAAAATATTTTTGTAACGGAGTCCATGGTGTGACCGTATTATATCCAGAATAGTGTTATAATGAAATCTTTAAGCTGATGAACACCTGAAATTTTAAAATTTAAAAAAAAAGTACTTTTGGAATAGGATCCATGGTGTGACCATGTTATATCCAGAATTGTGTTATAATGAGATCTGTAAGCTGATGAACAATCGAGATTATACTGATTAATTATTTTAAAAAAATATTTTTTAATGGGGTCCATGGTGTGGCCACATTATATCAGGAATCATGTTATAATGAAATCTTTAAGATGATAAACACCTGAGATTATACTGATTTGTATACAAAATATTTTTGGAATGGGATCCATGGTGTGACCATGTTATATCCAGAATCATGTTATAATGAAGGAAGCTCTAATGAAGGACCACTGTATATTTCATTCTGATTCCCATTCAGAACACTGCAAGTTGCTATATGACTGGGACAAAAACAAGAGGCCCAAGTGTACCTGATACTGCTCAGCTCTAAATCATCCAAGATCTTTCAAAGTTAAGTTTTCAGACAAAGCTTTTGTTTGTGGTCTACGGAGTCACATGACTTTCACATGAACTGAAATTATAACTCACAGTTGTTTTTTGTATTCTTTAAAACCGTGGGTTTCTATACTCTTGGTAATTCAATCTGGAAGTGTTTCAGTAGAAGCATATTCGGGTATCCTTTTTTAATTAAAAGCTAAACCTACAAAATATATTTATCAAATGACTTTTTAGTAATGATATTGAATATATGAATGCAATTATTCAACTTCTCTGCTTGTTAATCATGAAAGTCAAGACCTAAATCATCAGAGCATATTTAAAATCTGACCATACCTTCCCACACACAACCATAGAGTTCCACTCGAAGGCACACAGTTCTAGGATGCTGACTATAGGGAATGAAGCGGACTCGGAGTGCAATGATGGGAGGTCGGACTTCCCTCAGCTCTGTCGAATAGGTATTTGTATTGCCTTTAAATATCTGGAAATAGAGAAAGAAATCCATTTTAGATGGAAAACTGGTATTACAGAGGCTTCTTCTATAAAGTACTTTCTTTTATGAATCACCTTTTTGTCATCCAGCCATTTGTTTCATGGTTCCTGTCCTTTGCTATAGTAAAAGAGGCAAAATATTTTTAAACAACTGTTTTCAGAGGCCACCAACCAACCATCAAATATGGCCACCATTGTTAAAAACAGAAAAAGACACTTTGGCCCATTCCCAAAGATGTCTACTGAATAAGAGTCAGAACGTGTTCACACTCAGAAAGTGTTTAATGAGTTACATAGACTTCCTGCCACTTGATACTAAAATTTTATTTTATGCTTGATAAACAGCAACAAGTTCCTAACATGTAGACCCATTTGGTCATGCACTTAGTAACTCTGCATAAGACAGCTATTTAGTACAATGCATACCTTTGTCAAAAAATGCATCCTTGCTTGTCAAATGTTTTGTGGCAGTGCTGACTTGATCAGGATTTGATCAGCCAAGAAAAGTAGGTCATAGTTACTCATTTATGCTGAATGATACAATATATATATATATATATATATATATATATATATATATATATATATATATATATATATATATATATATATATATATATATATATATATATATATATATACCACCATCAAAAGTCAGATAGCCATATATTGAAAGAAAACAAGTAACAGGATTGAATATATGCATCTCCTATTGTATTAAGCCAATCATGAGGAAGTAGGTCACAGTTACCCAGAAGCAATATTGGACACAAAGAAAAATGCGAGTGCCAATGATAATAAGACCTTGGATTTGAACTTCATACTGGATTTGAATACAATGCACTTCATTCTGAATTTGAATACAATGCACTTCATACTGGATCTGAATACAATGCACTTCATACTGGATTTGAATACAATGCACTTCATACTGGATTTGAATACAATGCACTTCATACTGGATTTGAATACAATGCACTTCATACTGGATTTGAATACAATGCACTTCATACTGGATTTGAATACAATGCACTTCATACCGGATTTGAGTACAATGCAAAAATATATGCAGACAAAAGTATAAAGCAATCCATTGATAGCTGAATGAACAATATTTACCAAATTATTATAATTTTTTTTAGTTTGTATTTCTCAGTTACATCTTTTGTCTCTTTTATAAATTAATGGATTGATTTGAAAAAAAGTCAGACAAATGTTGAGCATATAGTATATACATGTATCATCATGCAATAGGATGAAATATATGCATCTCTTACTCTATTCCGCATTCAATCTACCATGTTCTGTCTACCAAGTGAACACGTACATTCATACAAGTTTGCCAAATTCTTCATCAGCATCCTGCTGTCACTAATTTAATGAACCCTGTAGTTTTTCATCCTCCTTTGCAAAGGATCCTGATAGGGGAGATAATTATAATGAATATTTTGGCTGGAGGAAAGGTGTAACATCTCTGCTGCCTAATCAGACATGCTGACATTTCCTGATTCTTTTCAGCTTCAAGCAAGGTCCATGTACCAATATCTTACAAACATCTCTTCCTTTCCAATTACCACAAGCATGCCCACACTAAGTAAACATAGACAGTGCCAATGCAGTATGTAGATTCCTCAGTAAAAGTCTCTCTAACCCAAACAATTATATTGCCACCCCCTTTTTTAAGCTGTAATTCCCTGAAAAAAAATCTGAATATTTCATGTGCCAAGATGAGAAATCACATATATACTATCTTTTTTTATTTTTAATTTCCTAAAGATGTACATTTTTCATCCAAATATGTACCACATATACTGGAGGGGAAAATGAAAAACATCAGGGTTTCTCTGTATTACGATCAGATGGGACTTGTATTGCTTTGCTTAAAATGCAAAAAGGACATCAGGCATTAAAAATGTCCTTTCTTTCTACCTTGCAGTTCAAAATATTCATGAAAACAAGAGGCTCAAGTGGGTCTGGGATTACTAATCTGACTGACATCTGCCCAATAGCCAAATGCAAGAGCAGTTGGCCAAGAAATCTGTGTCAGAAGGATGCTTCCTGTAGAAATTTCTTCCTATGCTGTTGATAGTATGTGTTATGAAAACAATTATTTCAAGGTTTCTCTATATTCTGCATCTTCATCAATATCTGATGGCACACCAGAATCTTTTTATCAAATACAGAAAGGCCTTTATGCTCTGATGCTTTCTGTCAAATCTGGTCAAATTCTGTGGGATGGGTTTTTGTGAAGATGTCATTTAAATGTTGTTTTTCTATTTTTAGTAATGGTGGCCATATTTGATGATGGATCAGCATCATGTGTATAAATTTGAAAGCCCTTTATGCAAGGATGGTTTCTGTCAAATTTGTTCAAATTCTATTGAACATTTTCTATATAAAAAAATGTCATTTAAAGAATGCTGTAAAATGCCCCCAAATCCAAACCAAAACCTTTTTACACTTTTAGTAACAGTGGTCATAACTAATGGCAGATCCGCATTTATTTGTATAAACTTGAAAGCCCTTCATGCCTGGATGCTTTCTATCAAATTTGGTCAAAGTTTGTTGAGTGGGCTTTGAGAAAGGTTTTTATATTTTAAGCAATGGCAGCGCAAATTGATGATGGATCAGCATCTTTTGTATAACATTTAAAGCCCTTCTTGCCAGGATGCTTTGTCAAATTTGGTCAAATTCTGTTAAGTGGGTTTTGAGAAGAAGATGTTTCAAAGTTTTTATATTTTAAACATTGGTCATAATAGTTGATGGCAGACTGGCATCATTTCTATAAAAATTAAAAACCCATTTTGCTAGGATGCTTTCTGTCAAATTTGGTTAAATTATGTTGAGTGGTGCTTGAGAAGTCAATTCCAGCTTTTATTTTTATTTTTAGTAATGGTTGCCATATCTGATGGCAGATCAGCATCATTTGTACAAAATTTAAAGCCCTTTTGGCCTGGATGTTTTCTATCAAAGTTGGTCAAATTCTATAATCGCAGGTTTTTGAAAAGTCATTTAAAGGTTTTTCAAATTTTACTAATGCAGCATATTTGATGGAGAATCAGCATCACTTGTACAAACTTGAAAGCACCACTTGCCATGATGCTTTGTCAAATTTGGTAAAATTCTGTTAAGCAGTTTTCGTAAATAAGTTGTTTAAAGGTTTTTCTATTTTTAGTAGCTGTGGCCACATATTTGAAGGAAGATAGGTATCATTTGTACAAATCTAAAAGCCTTTCATGCTCTCTGCCAACTTCAGTCAAAATTGGTACAGTGGTTTTTGAAACACATTCAATTACCAACTGTAGATGGATGCAGGGCAATACAATAAACTTGCATAGCCTTATGGCCAGGGGAGCTAAAGATAATGCTTGAAATTTTTTCTAGTAAGGTGTGGCAATATTACTTTAATAAAACAAAACATATTCTCTTATTACTTTTGAACAAGAGTACCGTGAACAGTATATTATGCACCCACCCCATATTTATTAGCTCTCTATCAAGATCACTGAAATTTTTGTGCAGAAACCATTTTTCTTTTTTCAGTCTCAGTGATCTTGACATTTGAACTTTGACCCCAAAATCAATTTGCTTCTACTTTACTAACAGTGCAAGCCATCTACAAAGTTTGGTCCAGGTTTGTGATGCAGAACTAATGTCATTGTGTGGAAACCATTTTTATCCTGTAAGTCACAGTGACTTTGACCTTCGATCCTTTGACCCCAAAATCAAGAGAATTTTTTTCCCAAGTGCATGTTATCCACAAAGTTTGGTAACTGTAGATGGTGGAGAAGTCAAGTTATTGTGTGGAAACCATTTTCTTCTTTCAGTCACAGTGAACATGAACTTTGACTTTTTGGTCTCAAAATCAATTGGGTTTTTCCTTAACCCAAGCATAAGCAATCCACAAAGACTGGTAACTTAAGATGGCAAAGAACAAGAGTTACAGTGCAGAAAACATTTTTCTTCTTTCAGTCAGTGACCTTGACCCTTGAGCATTTGACCCTGAAATTGATCAGGTTATTATTTATCCCAAGTAAAAGCCATCCACAATGTTTTGCTATCTGTAGATGGTGGACAACTTTAGTTATTGTGCACAAACAAAATTGGTAACAGACAGATGGATAGATGGACATTATAACATAATGTCTTCTGCCTTATGGTGGTCATATAAAAATGGACAAGTATCCAAGTAAACAAGCAAAATACTGAATAATGCATGAAGAGAACATCAGTATGGGTCTTGAGCAAAGAATGCAGAAATTTTAACTACCAAATACTCTTTGTACAATATATTCATCTTTTTCATTTCCATTAAGAATAACCTTTTGAAGTGCATATGGCTTTTAGGAGAAAATGAGGATCAAATCAAGGAATTTACCATTCTGAAAGAGGTTTATTGGCATACAAGCAGGCCAACAAAATTTGACACTGGAATCAAGGAATTTCAGGTTTTCAGGGAAGTTTATTTATACAGGAGAAAGCAGGGTTAGACAAAACTGATGCCAAGCCAAACTGTCAGAGATAATTTAACTCTTGCAGTATATACTCGCGTATAAGCCGATACCAACTGCAAACTGCATAGACCAAGATCTGCAATCGCATAATGCGGCAGCAGATCTGGGTCTATGCAGTTTGTAAGGACTAATCAGTAGAACAAACAACATAGACCCTGATCTGCCAGTGCACTATGTGATGGCAGATCCAGGTCTATGTTGTTTGCTATTGGACTGGGATTATACGCGAGTATATATTATAAATTAGTAGGGACTTCTTGCACTGACTCAGCTCTGTAATGAAACTGCATGATGTGCTTGTCATACAAGACTGCTCCATTCTTGTACATCAGATCTCTTAACAGTACTTTTCATGTCTTTGCCTAAATTCTGCAGTTTTTCATCCTCCTTTGCAAAAGATCCTGATAGGGGTGATAATTATAATGCTATATGAATGAACTTAAGATTTTTGACAGACTGGAAGCATGTCTTTTACTCTTTCTACTGAAGCTTGCCTCAAAATATTTTTTAGATTCAAATTTTTAATTTTTTTTTTATCTTTTACTACCTATATAATCAAAAGTAAATTGTAACATATAAATTGTACCATATATACTCACTTATAAGTCAAGTCCAACTGCAAACTGTACAGACAGATCTGCCATCACATAATGCACTGGCAGATCTGGATCTATGCAGTCTGTTAGGAAAAATCAGTAGTACAAACAACATTGATGCTGATCTTCTGGCACATTATGCGACAGTAGATCAGGGTCTATGTTGTTTGCAGTCGGACTTGACTTATAATCGAGTATATACAGTATCAGTTGTAATCCAAATATGGCTGCCTATGATATCATAAGATGAAAAGAATCAACAGACGCTATCTATCACATTCAGAGTTCAAGCAAGTTTTCACGCCAACATATTTGGTGTGGGTGAGCAGTGTTTGATGGAACTCTTTCTAATTGGTAAAATAATACGGAAATGAAAAGAAGAGAAATGCCAAACTTATATACTCGCGTATAAGCCGATACCAACTGCAAACTGCATAGACTCAGATCTGCCATCGCATAATGCGCCAGCAGATCTGGGTCTATGCATTTTTATGAATCGGCGACAAAATGACACAAGAAAATGTGTTTAATTGAATCTATTATAGTTAATATTCAAAATCGGTGTTAAAACTCAAATTTTGAGGATTCACTGAAAACCAAGTATCAACATTTTACAGAAATAATATGGTCAGAAAAAGAAATATTTTGGACATACGACTGATATTGAATAGGGTCAGGTATAAAGGACATACAACGACTAATATTGAATAGGGTCAGGTATAAAGACATACAACGACTAATATTGAATAGGGTCAGGTATAAAGACATACAATGACTAATATTGAATAGGGTCAGGTATAAAGACATACAACGACTAATAATGAATAGGGTCAGGTATAAAGACATACAACGACTAATATTGAATAGGGTCAGGTATAAAGACATACAACGACTGATATTGAATAGGGTCAGGTATAAAGGACATACAACGACTGATATTGAATAGGGTCAGGTATAAAGACATACAACGACTGATATTGAATAGGGTCAGGTATAAAGACATACAACGACTAATATTGAATAGGGTCAGGTATAAAGACATACAATGACTGATATTGAATAGGGTCAGGTATAAAGACATACAATGACTGATATTGAATAGGGTCAGGTATAAAGACATACAACGACTAATATTGAATAGGGTCAGGTATAAAGGCATACAATGACTAATATTGAATAGGGTCAGGTATAAAGACATACAACGACTAATATTGAATAAGGTCAGGTATAAAGACATACGACGACTAATATTGAATAGGGTCATTGAATAGGGTCAGGTATAAAGACATCTTAAAATGATAACTTTTATATGGCATCTACAACCAAGTGTTTTTCTATGTTTAGTAATAATTAGTGCATTCAAATTTGCAACACAACATATCATCTTAAGGCCTAATTAACTAGTTAACAAAGTCCGAAGGTTCTCAAACTATAGATATGCAATGGACAATATTTGTATCTCATCATTACTGGAAATTTCACAAAGGAAATGTCATTACCAATTGATTCAAACTGCAAGCCACAATTTTACCTCAGATATTTGTTTTCCTAGACATTCTTAATGCAACATGGCCATGAAGATTACAGCACACAAGCACAATTTGTGCTTGTAAATATTTGAATTTTTAAATGTCTAATACTTGATCTCAATTAAATCACTCAGTATCAGACAGTTCCTGCGATGTGGTTGCCAAAGATTGATTGAAGAAAAAGAAACTGTTGGCATGATACAAATTAAATCTGACAGCAGTCTTTCTTGTTGTAAAACACAATTTTTAACATCTGGACTCCTTTAATGTAATGAGGTGTTAGTGACATAATAACCAATATATATATATATATATATATATACATATATATATATACATACATATATATATGTATGTATATATATATATATATATATATATATATATATATATATATGTATGTATGTATGTATATATATATATATATATATATATATATATATATATATATATATATATATATATATATATATATATATATATGTATATATATGTATATATATGTGTGTATATATATCATAATACTATCTGGTTCATAATATAATAATAATAATAATAATAATAATAATAATATCTGGTTCATAACAACAACAATAATAATAATAATAATAATATCTGGTTCATATGAAAATCAGGCAAGGCATTTTTCCTCTAAAATATAAGCACTTGTTCACTTATTGTCAAAATGCATTAGCTGGCATTAAACTGAATGCAAAAAGTGATGGGTGCATCACAAAGGGACCAGGTCACTACAATTTTTGGAGCAGAGCTGTAAACAAAGGAACTTGTGTTGGGAAAGCAAAGTTAGGTGCATGGGCAATTAGGGGACACAACTCCTCTAAATGAAGCTTTGGAATGTTGGAGATGCAACTCATTCAAGGCTTTCTCAATATAAAGGTGCGTGATAAATATAGTTGAAATCCAACATTCCAAGGCAAATTTATGCTGTGGTAACTAAAAGAGAACAGGCAATCAGGGGACATAATTCTTCTATATGACAATGTGGAATGCTGGACTTTAACACCAATTCAAGGTCTCATCAGTATAAAGCTACATACCAAACTTGGCTGAAATCCAACAATCCTTGGTAAAGTAATGCTGCAGAAACCAAATTCAGGAGGATAGGCAATCAGGGGGCATAACTCATTTAAATGATGTAAAATGCTGGAAATCAAACTCATTCAATGTCTCATCAATATAAAGCCTCATACTAAGTGGTTGAAATCCAACAAACTTAGATAAAGGTATGCTGTGGAAACCAAGATCAGGAAGACAGACAATCAGGGGGCATAACTCCTATATATGATTTCATGGAACGCTGGAAATCAAACTCATTCAAGGTCTCATCAATATTAAGGCCAATACTAAATCTGGCCGAAATCCAACACACCTTGTCAAAGTTATGCTGTGGAAACTAAAGTCTAGAGGAAAATTAAGGGGCATAACTCCTGCATATGATTTTGTGCAACATTGGAAATTGAACTCATTCAAAGTCTCATCAATATAAAGCCCCTTACCAAATTTGTTTGAAATCCAGAGAAACCTTGGTGAAGTTATGCTGTGGAAAGAAAAGGAAAGAAGACAGGCAATCGGGGTCCATATCTTCTTCAATTGATGTTATGGAATGCTGGAAATCAATTTTATTCAAGGTCTCATCAATATAAAGGTGATTACCTAAATCTGATTGAAAACTAACAAACCTTGGTAAAGTTATGCAGCAGAAACTAAAGTTAGAAGAACAGCCAATCAGGGGGTATAACTCATGTAAATGATTTCATAAAATGCTGGAAATCGAATTCGTTCAAAATCTTATCAATATATAACTGCATGCCAAATCTGGTGTACAGCAATCCTTGTGATTTAAAGTTAAGCTTCAGAAACGAAAACAAGGGAAATAAGGAATAAGGGGCCATAACTCCTCTAAATAATGACAACAAAGCCTGGAAATCAAACTATTTCACAGTCTCATAACTATAAAACTGCATACCAAGTCTGGCTAAAATCCAACAACCCTTGGTATAAATTAACTTGTAGAAATCAAATTGTTCACTTGTGGAAAGAGATTGGATGCACAGCCGGCAGGCCGGCCAGACAAATGGACGTGATTTACTATCGGGCTCCACTAACTTCATTAATTATCTCCAAAATCAGAAGCTATTTATTTTTGTCTAAATATAAATGATTATATGGAGATGAAAAACATTATTCATTAATAAATGCTTTCTGTGTTGCATGCAAACATCATTATCCATTTGATATGTATCAGTGAATGAACGAATAACCCAGCATAGTTTATCACAAGAGCACTTGTCAGGCAATGATAAATAAATGCAAGCGGCTTACAAAAAGCTGGTTGCAACAGGTTTTGGCTTTTCCTTTAACCAGTATCGTATTTAACATTTTAATTAAACATTGGAGCATTCTGTTTCAGGAAAGACACAAATTTGTATTTCCTTCAAATTTTTTTTATCCCATCATGTCATCAAGACAAAGAACTTCATAAAGGAAAAGCTTTGCTGTCAAATTTTTTTCTCCACTTGCAAGCCAGGACTTTACTGGAGACAATTATGTCTTCACATACAATTTCTGAATACAAAAGATCCAAACACTGCAGCAAACAATCATGCTGCAGCAAAATTTGAATTTCAAATGTCTAATACTGTATTTCAGCTTGAACAGATCACTGCATATAAGACAGTTTCCGCGAGATGGTTGCCAAAGATTGATTGGCGGAAGGAAACTTTCAGCTTGATACAAAATGAAATCTGATACATATGTCTATTTACCATGATGTAAACACACAGTTCATTGTTGGGCATTTGGACATCTGATGAATAATGAGGTACATATACAGTAATAAAGCACAGCACTACCTCACAATAAGGTTCTTCATTTATAACACAATTCCTGTTATAAGGCTGGTATGAATATGGATCCCATTTCATTATTCAGTAGTCGAATTATATGTATAATGTACTTCATTATAAGGCAGTCTGACTATAAGTTGGTATACTCTATGACTCCCCTGTACAGCATTATAATGAGGGACACCTGTGCAGTATTATAATGAGGGATTACTGTATAGCATTGTAATGAGGGACTACTGGATAGCATTGTAACAAGGGACATCTGACTATCATTATAATGAGGGACACTTGGACAGCATTATAATGAGAGAAGACTGTATAGCATTGTAATGAGGGACACCTGGACAACATTGTGAGGGACACATTGACAGCAATATAATGAGGGATTACTGGATAGCATTATAACAAGAGATATCTGACTATCATTATAATGAGGGACACTTTGACAGCATTATAATGAGGGATTTCTGGATGGCATTATGAGGGACACCTGGACAGAATTATAATAAGGGATTCCTTAACAGCATTATAATGAGGGATTCCTGGACAGAATTATAATGAGTGAGTATTTAAACAACCAGGACACTTGTCTGGTTCATTTGAAAGTCAACAGATTAAAATCAAATTCATGCAAAATGTTTCAGATTGTTTAAAAAGAATTTATGTACAATAGTTTGAAGACATATGACAACCAGTTTACTGGTCTTCTTCATTATAACACTGTATGTGGTCCATAAAATGCCGACCATGTTATATAAAGAACTGCAGTATAGTGAGAACAGTGTTATGAACCTGACCATGGTATAGCAAGAACCATGTATATTTTCTGAACCGCAGTATAACAGGAATGATTGAATTTTATCAAAATAAAATTTTTTAAAAAAGAAATAAATTTATAATACGAAGCTTCATGTTGTTTTCTTTCAACCTGTATTGTCATACGTTGGATAAACCAAATAAAATACAATGGTTTAATTTTGGTCATGGGGTCCATTGCGGTACCGTGTTATACCTGGAATCACATTATAATGATATGTGTTATAATGAGACCTGTACTAGGTGGCAATGATGAATAACATGTCCAGTTGAAGATAGACTGGTTGCAACTTGCAATTAATTTTTGAAGATAGACTGGTTGCAACTTGCAATTAATTTTGTTTTTCTTTGATTTTTGAGATTCAATATTACTATTCTGACAAAAGAATGATTTATTTTTTTCTGAGATACATGCAAACTTGTTCTTTCCAATTTCAAACTACACAATCCTTCAATTATGAATTTCAATGGATCCAAAGACATTGCTTAACAAAAACATTGGCTGTAGCTGAAATTTGAAATTCAAATATCAGACACTTGATCTTGGCTCAAATAAATCGCTCAATATTAGACAATTTCCATGAGGTGGTTGTCAAAGATTGATTGGCAGAAAAGAAACTGTGGGCTTGATTTAAAATGAAATCTGATAAAAGACTATTTAATTTGTTGTTAACACAGTCAATTTTTGGCATTCTGTGTTCTTTCACATAACCAGGTAAAAACTGCACAGTAACAGGATACAAATAATATCTGGTTCATGTAAAGTCAGATAAAGTATTTATTTCCTGTATAAAGATTGCTCTAATGTTCCCATCAAGGCCATACATTTTGTCACAATACTCTGGAATCAATACACAATACACTGGAATCAATACACAATACTCTGGAATCAATACACAATACACTGGAATCAATACACAATACACTGGAATAAAGACACAATACACTGGAATCAATACAAAATACACTGGAATCAATACACAATACTCTGGAATCAATACACAATACACTGGAATCAATACACAATACACTGGAATCAATACACAATACACTGGAATCAATACACAATACTCTGGAATCAATACACAATATGCTGGAATCAATACACAATATGCTGGAATCAGTTACACAATACACTGGAATCAACTTCATGCAATAAGATTTTTGAATGAATCATCAAAAGAATTGGCACATATCCTTTTTTTTCCTTCAAATATAAATGATCGTTTGGATATGAAAAAAGTATCGATCAGAATAAACAATTTTGGTTTCATGAAACATAATGTGAACATGTATGAATGATGATGAATGAATATGAACATGAATGATTTGCATGTACATATGTATGTATGTATGTATATATGTATGTATGTATGTACATATGTATGTATGTACATATGTATGTATGTATGTATGTATGTATGTATGTATGTACACATGTATATATGTATCTATGTCTGTATGTATGTATGCATGCATGTCTACATGTATGTATGTATGTATATACATATGTATGTATGTATGTATGTATGTAGGGTTTAATGGCACATCAGCACAATCCTGGCTATAAAGTGATTAGTAAGTTTTGGTGTCCCCAACAAGGCATACAAAAATCAAAGATAAAGGCAAAAAAGGATACAATCCTAAAAATACAAAGCAAATATTTATTTATATAAACCTAACTCTTCAAAAAGTCCAAAACTTTCTCAGCATGGACATCATGATGTGATACATCCCAAAAAGGTTGCCCCCATTAATTGCCTTTGACGACATGCAGGAGGTCACATTTGGCCTATTCTACATCTCCGAACCCACATGGGCAAATAATGAATGAATGACGACCGTACATAGCCTATGGAAAGACGAGTACTACATGAGAATGATGACTAAGGCATATGGTTTAAAATCAACTACAACTTGCAATTAATTTCTTTTCCTTCAGGCATTATGAGATTTCAAAATTTCTATCTGAAAAATAGAGTATTTTGTTGTTTTTTGTTTCAGGAAATATAAGAACCTGTTGCTATCGGGACCTTAACATTTCAAGCTATGCAATATTACTAAGACTATAGACAGTTCTATGCTGAACACAGTAGATCCAAAAACTGTATGTGGCCGACAAAAAACACTGTTTGTAGAAAAATGTAAATTTTTAAATCTCTGATACTTGATCTTGAATTTAACAGACTGCTCAGTATCAGACAATTTCCTTGAGGTGGTTTGCCAAGATTGGCAGAAAAGAAACTATGGGCTTGACGTAAAATGAAATTTACAAGAAATCTATTTCCCCAAAGTGAAAAAATCAATCAATACAGTCAATTTTTGGCATTTACTCTCGGTTTTGGTAATGAGGTACAAGTTCCATAATAAACACAGGATATAAATTATGTCTGGTTCATCAGGAAGTCAGACAAGATATTTTTTATGAGTAAACTATGCCCCTGTTCACTTAAACGCATACATACTTGTCACATTTCTTAGAAATGGATTTCATCATAGACATGCACATTGTACAAGAATGATTAACGATCGTTCAAATTACCATATTGCTGGCATGTCTATAAGTGGTGAAATGTTAGCTATTTAGCAGTCAAGGAATCAGACTGAAAATAAATCGCATAAACATTTTCTTTTAAAATAAAAGTAGCTAAAACTTAAAACCCGCCTTTTTGGAAACAGATAGCTCAATATTACCATATACACTTGCTTACGAGTCGAGTCCAGCTGCAAACAACAGACCCTGATCTGCCGTCGCATAATGTGCCAGCAGATCAGGGTCTTTTATGCTGTTTGTTCTACTGATTACTTCTAACAAACTGCACAGACCTAGATCTGATGGTGCATTATGTAACGGCAGATCTGTGTCTGTGCAGTTTGCAGTTGGACTCTACTTATAAGCAAGTATATATGGCATGTCCGCGAAAATGTCTCACTATATGATATCTGTAATAGGTGAAAGTAATATTTTGGTCACAATACAATTGATTATCTCAAGATTAAACTTAAAAATGGTGATCATTAATATCTCGAAGTTAGTTCTAAACGTACATCTGGGGTATCATTACTAATGTGACACGACATAATAGTTTCATATGATGTACTTAAAGCTGTCATGATTATCTCCCTTGAAATCAATCTCCACCATAATTTGGGACCATACTGTATCACAATTTGAGCTTCTGTTCATATTTCTTACTTGATGAATATTTTTAAAAAGATGATTTTTGCTACTATATCTTCATATGTACCTCTTCTCCTGTCTTGTTGTGAAATCTCATCCACTCTCCTGTGTCTTCACGCTGGTATTCAAGTAAATATTCCTCTGTATATTCCTGGCCCTGAAAGAGATGGTAAATCAGCTGGTAAGAATTTATGAATTTAGCAGCATTATCCATCATGATGCTGTAAATAAAAAAAATTCACAAGTGTGAAATTTTTCCAAATTTTGCAGAACAAAAAATTTTGGATTGTTCATGCTAACAGAATCACAGTTGTAAAATTTGCACATTACAATTTAAAAATATGCACATTACAGTTGTAAAATATCCACATTACGGTTGTAAAATATGCACATTACCACTGTACAAACATATCATACAAATTTGTTATGATGAATGTAGGCAGGTTCAGTATGTTTTATGATTTAAGGTCTCCTTGAAGTGTTAACAAAATCAAATGTAAACAGATTTTTAAAAAAAATTAATTTGAGGGAAATACATTGTTGGTCTAGCTATCTACCTGTACTTTATGAAATTCCCATTGCCTCACAAAGGATCAACCAGTTTCAAGAACAGTTCCAATTGCTCTTTAAATGACCCTGAAGTAACAACAACAAAGTTATATTTCAGGTTTAAATTAAAATACAAACTTCAACAGTAAACAAATAGCAAGTTAAAGGTCTCTCCCCATTCTGTAAAAGCGTGCTTACTGGTTTACCTATATCAACTGAATCAGCTTAATATGGTTCATTTTCTTCTCAGTGAGGAAGAAATTAAGGTTAGGATGATTTAGGTGACCTAATGCATCCCATGCTCTTTCTGTCTTTTAGGGCTGAGAACTGTTTATGGACCCTAAGCAAGATATGGTGACAAATATATTATCCGAGTAATCAGATGGTACTCCACACTGCAGATAATTAGGAAAAACACATACAAAAATATTATGGAAGTCACGATAGAAAAACAAGAATTCTGTGCTATGTCTTGTCTGTTCTGCATGAAAAGTAGGTCATTGTGACATACTTTTTCCCATGGTGAGTAGCACCTTCCATCAAAGCTCATGACTGTACATGCAACAGTGTCCGAGAAACTGACCTAAATGCAAAATCTAATGCGGACACCAATGCCAATGATGATAACAATGCTGTGATCTGTCCCGTCCATGCTTTGCAGGCAAGACAAATATAAGTTATGAGTATTTCTTCCATCATAGGTCCAGTCGGTCTGCCTTGTAAATATTTTGAAAAGTTGGGGATTAGGTTATTGTTTGAGAAGACATTTTAAAATGAAAATTTTCCAATGGGCTTATCACAAATCATGGGCATTTCATTGGAGAATTACGGTACAGATACAGTATTTTTCCCTATTATCATAAATCATGGGCATTTCATTGGAGAATTACGGTACAGATACAGTATATTTCCCTATTATCATAAATCATGGGCATTTCATTGGAGAATTACGGTACAGATACAGTATTTTTCCCTATTATCTTAAATCATGGGCATTTCACTGGAGAATACGGTACAGATACAGTATTTTTCCCTATTATCATAAATCATGGGCATTTCATTGGAGAATTACGGTACAGATACAGTATTTTTCCCTATTATCATTAGATATGGGCTTGTTATTGGAGAATTATGGTACAGATATAGTATTTTTCCCTATTATCATAAGTAATGGTGCTTGTTATTGGAGAATTATGGTACAG
Organism: Margaritifera margaritifera; assembly: GCA_029931535.1. Taxonomy (NCBI): domain Eukaryota; kingdom Metazoa; phylum Mollusca; class Bivalvia; order Unionida; family Margaritiferidae; genus Margaritifera; species Margaritifera margaritifera. Next base: position 1,032,094 of record JAQPZY010001617.1, read on the forward strand.
GTACAGTATTTTCCCCTAGTATCATAAAGCATGCGATTATTATGGGAGAATTATGGTAAAGATAGAGTATTCTCCCCATTTATCATAAAACATGGGCTTATCTTTGGAGAATTATGGTATAGATACAATATTCTCCCCATTTATCATAAAACATAGGCTTACCTTTGGAAAATTATGGTAGAGGTACAGTATTTTCCCCTATTTACATAAAGCATAGCCTTAGTATGGGAGAATTATGGTACAGGTACAATATTCTCCCCTATTTACATCTTATGACCAATGTATCGGATATAATATACTTTGAGATGTCTTATGAAAAATGTATCATAGCTGATGAGTGCAGACGGGTCATATGAATTTTTTTTTTTAAGCCATCCTCTGCCACCACAAGTCTGGGGAATATGGATTTGGCAGCATTAAATGTTTAAATTATTTTCATCAGAAATTACCTTTCTTTTAAGCTTATACTTTGACCAAGAAAAAAAAAATGAAAAAGATGGAGCAGAGGTCTTCATCCCTAGCACTGTTTGACAAAACTTTTTGAAGAAAATATTTTTACAAAAACACAACTAAAGATACAAAATTATGCCAGTCTACATAGAAAGTTCACCGTAAAAGTATGCCCTCCATTCAGACAAAGTCTTTAATTCTAAAGTACTTTCAGGGTATGCCAAGAAAAAAAAGTTAATTTAGCTTTTAAACCTACATAAGTGATAGGGAAATGCGCTCAACAGCAGAAAAAAATCAACCATGAACGTGACAGTAAACATAATGATTATATGTGATATATTTCTGGGTAAGTAAAACTTACATCTATAAAATTGATTCTGCATAAAATGCCCTTCAGCAAATCTAAAAGTTATCAGTTTTGTCAGCTTACTCATTTATCAACAGCAACATGAGGCCAAAATGGACCTGAATTCACTCACCTGCTGACCTCTGCCTAATAGTCAAAAGCAACGGCAGTTGGTCAAGAAATCTGAGTTAGTAGGAACCTTACTGCAAAATTTGTTTCCAATGCTGTTGATTGAAAATGTTAAGAAAACAATAGTTTCAAGGTTTCTTTATTTGTCTTGTATCTTCATCCATATTTCATTGCACATCAGCATCATTTGTCCAATACTGAAAGACTTTTATACCAGGATACGTTCTGTCAAAATTGATCAAATTCTGTTTAGCAATTTTTGAATAGTCATTTAAAGGTTTTTCTATTTTTAGTAACGTTCACCATGTAATTGATAGCTGATTGGCATCATGTGTAAACAATTTGAAAGCTCTTAATGTCAGCATGTACTTTGACAAATTTGGTTAAATTATGTTGAGCAGTTTTTGAGAAGTTGTTTGAAGACATTTTTATTTTTATCAACAGTGGCCATGTTAAAATGTTGACCAGCATCATCTGTAAAAATTTGAAAGCACTTTATGCCAGAACGCTTTGTGTCAAATTCTACTGAGTGGTTTTTCTGAGTAAGTTATTTAAAAGGTTTCTATTTTTAGTAATTTTGGCCATATTTAATTGTGAATCAGCATCATTTGTACACACCTGAAAGGTCTTCAAGCTAGGATGCTTTCCGTCAAATTTGGTCAAAATCTTTTTCAGTGGTTTTAAGAAATCATTTAAAGATTATTCTATTTTTAGTAATGGCAGCCATATTGTATGATGGATCAGCATCAATTAAATAAACTTAATGGCCTTGATGCCAGAATGCTCCCTGTAAAATTATGTACATGCCAGTCAAGCAGATTTTAAGAAGTTGTAAATAACAAATGTGAATGGGTGACATATTAATGAGGATTCATTTGTTTGTTTGGTGTTTAACAGCACAGCAACAAATGTAGGTAGGTTATTAGCGCTGGAGCCATCAGAGTAAAGTGCCTTGTCCATGGGCACACATTGGTAACTGACCCATGCTGATCAGATGGTGGGATTTAAATCTGCACCCTTTCAGTCATGAGTCCAGTAAGCTACCATGGCTCCTCACTAAGGATGAAGGACAATACCATAACCGCACTTGGCCTTATGGTCATGTGAGCTGAAATTTATCACTTTAATCAACTGTAACAAAAATAGCAGCAAGAAGAAGACCTGGGCCTGCATGTTGAGTCCACAATCAAAGCATTTCTGTAAAACACGTGACCTTGACCTCAGGGTCAAAAGGTTGAATGTGCATGTCACATAACGAATTGTCTTAGCTTCCTAATGATTCATCCAAAGAAAAATCCATCAAGGTGTTTAAGAAATATATGCCAACAGGAAACTTGAACCAAAACCTTGAGAAATTGTTTACTATGCTAGAACAGTGACTGATCTGTCTCACTTTCCCACCAACATGGACTTGATAAAAATGATAACCAATAAACTGCAACAATGTCATAATGGTATATACACATAAGTTTTATCTACACCTGAAACCATTCACACCACAATGTAACAGATTCTGCTAAATGATCCAAGGGAAGTAAATTCTTTAAAGACTACACTTGGTGGGTATTTGGCTAAAAGGATTTAACTCCCTTTAATATACTCCTTGTGGCCATTTAACTGGTTTAGCAAGTGATAACATGTGATAGTCACTTAGACAGCTATTTTTTAAAAAAAATCAATTTAAATTTCTTTTTCTGAACATTAACAAAATTATGGAAGGGAACATTTTAAATCAGGTTCCATAAATGACTGGTCATATGCTGGGGTATATTTTCATTCATTTCTATGAAATGTACAAAACTGAATTTTCTTTCCAGTATTTATAATTTTCTTATAACAAATTAAGTTTTTCAACTGAAGGGGATAGCAACCATAGGGAAAAAAAGTGTATTGCAAAATGTCTCTGCTACACAAGGAGAGAGAATATATTTTATCTCCATTTATACAAAAATTCTCAAAATTTGATTGGCTAATCACCTAGACAGAGCATTCCATACACCCTCCCTCAGATAGGGAAATGTAAAATTTGGCAGGTAATATGGAAAATAATATGGCACCCACAAACTCTTGATAGGATATGGCTTTATAATTAGTGCAAGAAATCAAATACTTGATCCATCATTCCTAATCACATCTTAAACATTTTTTGGGACATAACTGGCTGTGGCGGAGAATAACTACGTCTGTACAATTGGTTTTGAGTTCAACATGTTTAGATTAATAGCGGCTGACCAATAGGTGATCGATTCTAAGAAGGAATAATATTTAACTGGGCATGTTGGACTGATAGAAGAGGGATTATATTTTTTGTACAGGTACAAAGGTTAGCCCATCCAACTTAATTTAGCAAGTGTCGGACAGTCCAATTGCATTTTGCAGCTGTATAGTATACAGTTTCTCTCAGTGACAGCCAGCATTGTCCGATATAAGTAGCAGAGAACAATTGTTGGTTTCAATCACGCTGATAATTTCATAAATGCACATGGAATAACATTTGAACTGTTGTAAATGAACTTGATTACATCCATTTGTGGCTATTTATAGAGATAAATCAAATTTAATCCAGAGGTTTGCATCACTATGCATAAATCATGATCAACAATTAAATTTCTCTTGATTAGGATACAAATGCATGGAATTTCACTTCTCCAAGCTTCATGTGTGATTTTTCAGCAGGAATCTCATTAAAAAGAAACAAAAGCATAAATATACTATGTTGTAACTATATTCCATTGCTCTTTGAATAGATAACAAAAACAAGAACTGATATTGTACTCAGAATACAAAATCACTTAATGGCAAAAAAAAAAGGGTGTGTGTGTGAGTGTGTGTGAAAATGTCTACATGGAAAAAAGGTGGAATCAATGTCACTTTCAATGCATATCTAGGTCAAACGAGATTTCACCTGAATCACCCCCTAATAAAAGTTACAATTGAAAAATATTGCATTTCCTTCTTATTCCCAAACTCTCTGATATAAGTATAGGTAATAACAGTAATTCGTTTAAAAAACTGTAAGTAGAAATCGAATTTTGCAAGTTTATTTTTTTTTCTCCACTTGCAAAAAATGCAAGCAGCAATAAAAAGTTAAATTCGAGGCCTGCCTTTGCCTTCAGCTCAGGGTGAAATGCAATCAAACCGGTCAGAAATTCCCATCCACCTTGCTAAAACTTTATGCTAACTAATGTTCTACAAAGGTCTGTTGTAATTTTTATGATCAGCTGCTCATGGCCAAAATCAACACTTTCGAAATTTTACTTCCTGAAAACCCCTAAAAACCACCAGCACAAAGAACCAGTCTGTAAGGAATTTACATTTTGTGAATTTCCTCATATGACATCCTTTGTTCAGAGACTTTTCTGCCGCCTTACATTTATTTGCACTTGCCAAAAATATTTTTTAAAAATCCTGCCCAACCAGGAAACATGGTGCACTCTACGCCCATCTCATATTTCCTATTTATAATGAACCATTCTTATCAATTTCATGAATTTCGCACTTTTGATATTCATCAGCTTTAAAGCAGCTCTTACCTGGTATGTCAATATTTACAATGAAATAAATGAGCAGTGGATATTACCATGCAACAACAACAAAAGACCAGTTCAATTAATGAGTTTAATATGGAGTTTTGCACACCAATACACATTTTCACCATAAAGTGCACACCTTGTCATTACTTGTGATTAACACTCATTTAACACAGAATTGATTTTCAATGCCTGAAGTCAAATGAAAAAAAGAAACTAAAAAAATGCAAATTACAAATTAAATTAATTGATCCTTTAATAAATCATAGGTATAGTCATTGATCTAACTATAAAGCACCTCAGTATAATATGGTCCCTGATAAATCACAGGCATAGTCATGGATCTAACTATAAAGCACCTCAGTATAACATGGTCCCTGATAAATCACAGGCATAGTCATGGATCTAACTATAAAGCATCTCAGTATAACATGGTCCCTGATATATCACAGGCATAGTCATTGATCTAACTATAATGCACCTCAGTATAATATGGTCCCTGATAAATCACAGGCATAGTCATGGATCTAACTATAAAGCACCTCAGTATAACATGGTCCCTGATATATCACAGGCAAAGTCAATGATCTAACTATAATGCACCTCAGTATAACATGGTCCCTGATATAACACTAGCATAGTCATTGATCTAACTATAATGCACCTCAGTATAACATGGTCCCTGATAAATCACAGGCATAGTATTTGATCTAACTATAATGCACCTCAGTATAACATGGTCCTTTATAAATCACAGGCATAGTCATGGATCTAACTATAAAGCACCTCAGTATAACATGGTCCCTGATATATCACAGGTATAGTCATTGATCTAACTATAATGCACCTCAGTATAACATGGTCCCTGATATAACACTAGTATAGTCATTGATCTAACTATAAAGCACCTCAGTATAACATGGTCCTTGATAAATCACAGGCATAGTCATGGATCTAACTATAATGCACCTCAGTATAACATGGTCCCTGATATAACACTAGCATAGTATTTGATCTAACTATAATGCACCTCAGTATAACATGGTCCCTGATATATCACAGGCATAGTCATGGATCTAACTATAAAGCACCTCAGTATAATATGGTCCTTGATAAATCACAGGCATAGTCATGGATCTAACTATAAAGCACCTCAGTATAACATGGTCCCTGATATATCACAGGTATAGTCATTGATCTAACTATAAAGCACCTCAGTATAACATGGTCCCTGATGTAACACTAGCATAGTCATTGATCTAACTATAAAGCACCTCAGTATAACATGGTCCCTGATATAACACTAGCATAGTCATTGACCTCACTATAAAGCACCTCAGTATAACAGTCCATGATATAACACTAGTATAGTCATTGACCTCACTATTATATCACCTCAGTATAACAGTCCATGATATAGCACTAGTATAGTCATTGACCTCACTATAAATCACCTCAGTATAACATGGTCCCTGATATAACACTAGTATAGTCATTGACCTCACTATATATTAATCACCTCAGTATAACATCGTCCCTGATATAACACTAGTATAGTCATTGACCTCACTATAAATCACCTCAGTATAACATGGTCCCTGATATAACACTAGTATAGTCATTGACCTCACTATAAATCACCTCAGTATAACATGGTCCCTGATATAACACTAGTATAGTCATTGACCTCACTATAAATCACCTCATTATAACAGTCCATGATATAACATGGGCCTTGTCAATGATCCCATTATACTAGTTGAATTCTTATTTTTTTAATATTTTACCCCAGTATAAGGCAGCCTCACACATATCACAGTACCCCAGTATAAGGCAACCTCATATATATCACAGTACCCCAGTATAAGCCAACCTCACATATATCACAGTACTCTTTATGGCTCCCCTGAACATCATTATGCAATGGCAGATCTGGGTCTATGCAGTTTGCAGTTGGTACAGGCTTATACGCGAGTATAGATGGTAATGTTCTAAATTCCCTTACAGCTGCTCTAGCCACACTGCAGCTGTAATGTCATTCTCATGGACTTTACTTACAGTGGAACCTGCAGTAGCAGACACCTCGATACAAAAGGACACATGCACATCAAGGACATGTTATATGCTGTCTCTTCTGTGGCCTGTATACACAGATCTCACTCCGTGAGCCAAAATTATGCTACCCCACTCTCTTATATGCTGTCCCTTCAGTGGCCTGTATACACAGATCTCACTCTATAAGCCAAAATTATGCTACCTCACTCTCTTAAGTCGATTTATATTTCACTGCACCTCAAGTAATACATTTCATTTACATGTACATTATGCAACTGAACAACAGACAATAGATACTTTGTATAATGGCGGATGTTAGAGATATAAATAACAATCCATTCATCAGTAGAACAAGCAAGAATGATCACATCTGTGTGCATGTCAAGAAGTCCCTCTTTAATACAGGTATGTATTCTGAAGGATGGGGACTTTCCCTGTAGCATTTTGGCTCTGTGAACAGTGTTCTCGATCTTTTGTGGTCACCCTGGGCACTTATCGCAAGAACTGCATGGTACATACAGCAGTTCTATATACACCTGATGAACTTTTATGAACTAGGGATCCAAAGAGATGGATATGGGTGGAGTTATGACATTTAGTTTACTTAAGGCAGCTTTGAACCAGACCTCTGTGAAAGTATATCCAAATATAAATACTATACCTGTCTATTTACCTTGAAAATAAGTGACTGATTTAGTATTATACAAAAGGAGTTTTCTTATGGAATTCCCTTTTAAAGTCCACTTACTACATCAAAAAAAAGAACAAGTATAAAGAGGTAAATAAATTAGTGGTATGGTATTTATATAGTCGGTAAGTATGATAGAAGATTAGTAGAGCTAATTTTCTCATCATAATGCCTAAGTGCAAATAACATAGACAAACTTCTATAAGTACATAATGCAACAGTATATCAGAGTCTATGGTGTTAATTCCACCAAGTATAATATTCCCTATTGTTAATGTATATACTCATGCATAAGTCAAGTCCAACTGCAAACAACATAGACCCTGATCTGCCAACGCATTATGCGATCAGAGTCTATGGTGTTAATTCCATATAAATCTATTTAAACAGGGCGACTGGAAACTCCCAACATAGCCCACCAAGTATAATAGTCCCTATTGTTAATATATATACTCATGTATAGGGCGACTGGAAACTCCCAACATAGCCCACCAAGTATAATAGTCCCTATTGTTAATATATATACTCATGTATAGGGCGACTGGAAACTCCCAACATAGCCCACCAAGTATAATAGTCCCTATTGTTAATATATATACTCATGTATAAGTCAAGTCCAACTGCAAACAACATAGACCCTGATCTGCCAGCGCATTATGCGCTGGCAGATTAGGGTCTATGTTGTTTGTTCTACTGATTACTCCTAACAAACTGCATACACCCAAATCTGCCAGCACATATGTATGAAGTAGACATACAATTTACATTTATATGAAATATACAATTTACATACCGTATATACTTGTGTATAAGCTGATACCAACTGCAAACTGCATAGACCCAGATCTGCTGTTGCATAATGGGCCAGCAGATCTGGGTCTATGCAGTTTGTAAGGACTAATCAGCAGAACAAATAACACAGACCCTGATCTGCCTGCGCATTATGCGATGGCAGATCAGGGTCTATGTTGTTTACATTTGGCATTGTGAGTATATATGGTATATATGCAATATACACACAATTTACATACGCATGCAATATACATACAATTGACATTGATATACTCTCAGTATACAGAAAAATATATTGCTACTAATTTTAACTCAATATTTTTTTTCGTTGACCCATTTTGGTACTTTAGCATTGAAAATCAAGGTTTAGCTTGTGACTAGCAAAAAGAATCTTTTCATTGACATTATCTTTGTTACTGTCATAAAATTGATTAAAAACATATTATGATTCAAAACAAATACGTCCGAATGGATAGGTAAAAGTTGATGTTTCTTTTGGTACTGATATTAGCAAAATATTACATCTTTTTTAAATCTTTATTTAAAATAGCAAAGGTAAAAAATATAAACTCCTTTTCAACAGTGCACTGTTACAGCTAACTTCAATCTGTCACCTAGGTAAGCACAGCCAAATTTTAGCCCGCTGGCAAATTAAACTCTTCTTTTTGACATATTTTTAAAAAAAAAACCCATGTATGTTAGATTTTGATGATGAATCAGCATCATTTCTACAAATCTGAATGCCATTCATGCCAGGATGCTTTCTGTCAAATTTGGTCAAATTATGTTTAGAGACTTTTGAGAAGAAGTTGTTTTAAGGCTTTTCTATTTTTAGTAATGGAGGCCATTTTTGATGATGGATCCTTATCATTTGCATAAATTTTATTGCCCTTTATGCAAGAACGCTTTCTACTGAATTTGGCTCAATTCTGTTGAGCGGGTTTTGCCAAGTTGTTTAAATGTTTTTCCATTTTTGGTAATGGCAGTCATATTTGATGGAGGGTCAGAATCATTTGTATAAATTTGAAAGAACTTCATGCCAGGATGCTTTCTGTCAAAACTGGTCAAATTCTGTTTAGCAGTTTTTGAGAAGACTCATTTAAAGTTGTTTTTCTTTATTTTGAGAAACGGTGGCCACATCTGATAGCAGATTGGCATCATTTGTATAAAATCAAAAGCCAATTAGGCAAGGATGCTTTCTGTCAAATTTGGGCAAATTCTGTTAAACAGTTTCTGAGAGGTTGTTTAATGTTTTGTAATAGCAGCCATAGTTGATGGTTGATTAGCATAATTTGTATAAAATTGAAATTTCTTCATGCCAAGATGTTTCCTGTCAAATTTAATCAAATTCTGTTATTGAGAAGTCATTTAAAGGTTTTTGCTGTTTTTAGTAATGGTTGCCATATTTGATGGTCGATTGGCTACATTTGTACAAGATTAAAAGCCCTTCATGCCAGGATGCTTTCTGTCAAATTTTTAAAAATTCTGTTGAGCAATTTTTGAGAAGTTCTTTAAAGGTTTTTCTATCTTTAGTAATGACAGCTATATTTTATGGTGGATTGGCGTCATTTGAACAAATTTTTAAACCTTTCTGGCCAGGATGATTTTCGCCAACAATATATTAGGGTAGAAACGATTCCTTCCACCTCCATATTTTCAACTCGGTTAGCTCTTCCTATTTCTGTCTCCAACTTTAAAGCTTATACCCACTTTAATAAAGAAACAGCTACATTTTCAAAACGTTTCAACTAAACTGGTTAGCTAGACGACATAATCGAGAAATTTGAAATATTTTTACTTGGATTTCATGCGAACGTAAGAGATTCATGGATGGAAGTTGAGGTAATGTTCGAGTCATCTTGGATTTCACTCTTGACGGAAAGGTAAGTTCAGAACAAAGTCGAGTACACCCAATCAACACTAAGGACAAACCTCGAAAAGCAAATTACGTTTCTTTACAGGACTATGCTTATTGTGTACATTTTGTTATCATGCTGCGCTAAAATTATCATTTTTCATCTTTTCTGTTTTTTTTCTTTTTATATAGTCTGCTGTGTACATATAGTCGGCTTTGTTCTGAACGTAGCTCAGTTGGTTGAAATTGGTCCAGTGGCTTTTAGAAACTGAAAATAGGAAATGTTGACAGATGCTGCGCAATGGCAAAAATGCTGGATGCAGGGCCATACCTTAAGCACACTTGGTCTTATGGCTACAATGCTGGATGCAGGGCCATACCATAAGCACACCTGGTCTTATGGCTACAATGCTGGATGCAGGGCCATACCATAAGCACACCTGGTCTTATGGCTACAATGCTGGATGCAGGGCCATACCATAAGCACACCTGGTCTTATGGCTACAATGCTGGATGCAGGGCCATACCATAAGCACACCTGGTCTTATGGCTACAATGCTGGATGCAGGGCCATACCATAAGCACACCTGGTCTTATGGCTACAATGCTGGATGCAGGGCCATACCATAAGCACACCTGGTCCTATGGCTACAATGCTGGATGCAGGGCCATACCATAAGCACACCTGGTCCTATGGCTACAATGCTGGATGCAGGGCCATACCATAAGCATACCTGGTCTTATGACAAGAATGCTGGATGCAGGGCCATACCATAAGCACACCTGGTCTTATGACAAGAATGCTGGATGCAGGGCCATACCATAAGCTCACCTGGTCTTGCGACAAGAATGCTGGATGTAGGGCCATACCATAAGCACACCTGGTCTTATGACAAGAATGCTGGATGCAATGCCATACCATAAGCACACCTGGTCTTATGACAAGAATGCTGGATGTAGGGCCATATCATAAGCACACCTGGTCTTATGACAAGAATGCTGGATGTAGGGCCATACCATAAGCACACCTGGTCTTATGACAAGAATGCTGGATGTAGGGCCATAAAATAAGCACACCTGGTCTTATGACAAGAATGCTGGATGTAGGGCCATAAAATAAGCACATTTGGTATTATGGCAAAAAGGCTGGATGTAGGGCCATACCATAATCACACCTGGTCTTATGACCAGGTGAGGTTATGCTATTACTACTAATAATAATAAAGGGGAAGAAAGGGGGGGGGGGGCAAGCTTAAAGGTGACATTGAATGATGATTACATTTCAATGAAATTCTTGAGCATTTTAGGTCAATCTCTAGCATTTTCAAACCAATGTAATAGAATCAATCCTGCCAACAACAAAAAGATAAGTGTTCAATTACATGTACATGTAAAAAATAATTTTTTTATTGGCCAATGCTGAATAACACATATACTGCACATATGTATAGTTTAGAGAAAGTCTAAAAGGAAGGTAGTCTTGTACTGAATGAGTTGCTGTGTATTTTTTAAATTATTATTATATTTATTATTATTATGATGATGATGATTATTAATATTATTATTATTATACTTATTATCATTATTATTATTATTATTATTATTCTTGTTATTATTATTATTATTATTATTATTATTATTATTATTATTATTATTATTATTATCTCCAGCATTTCACGTACATATGACCTTAAAACAGGCATGTACAGGTATTGGTAATTAATAATTGAAAACCATATGTACACAGTGATGGCAAAATTATCTGTAGAAATGTACATTTCTGTCAGTAGTATCATGTGCTCATTTCAACTTACAGATAATCAATGTTTCCTTTAGGGCATTGAGTGCAATAATGGCCATAATTACTCCACGCATGAATCTCCCCTTAGGGAAATTTGTTCTATAGATCAGAATTTTTATTTCTATTGACAACTCAGGTGTTTTCCATATCTTACTCTAGATCTATTTAACTCCAGCAATTTTCCTATACAGAGAACAAAGAATCTGTTCCAAGTCACCATGGTGGCAAGGTGAGTCATCGGATCCAGCCACAGAATCCGCAAAATGACAAATGAGATCATCAGAGTTACCGTATTAATTTGCAAAGTTTTTGTAGTGCAATGCATAACTCCCATTTCAAGGGACTCAAATTTAGATTTTAAAAGATTTAAGATGTCAAGTCAGAAGATCGCAAATACAATAAAATGAAAATAACCACATAATTATAAGTGATTTGAGGCAATATATATATATATATATATATATATATGGAAGTAAGGGGAAATAACTCCATAGAGACGCAAACGGTGTCAAGTCATATTTCTTCAGCAAAAATTAAATTTTCCATGTCTGAAATGTAATGCAGTTTCGGTTTGTTTCTTCTAGCTGACAACATGCTCGTTTTTGTTTCTGCAGGTATAACATGTAGGCACACACAATCGAGCGTTGCATGGTATGGTTTCCTACCATACTGTACCATGCAATGCTTGATTGTGTGTGCCTACAGTTATACCTGCAGCAACAAAAATGAGCACATGTGAAAATATAAGGATATATTTTTCACATGTGAAAATACAGGAATGAAAAAAATATGAAAATTGTTTTGGCAAGAAGTTTCTATATTTCACACATAACTGTGTGTGTGTGTGTGTGTATGTATGTGTATATATATATTATGTATGTGTGTGTGTGTGTATATATATATATATATATATATATATATATATATATATATATATATATATATATATCTATATTTATATATATATCTAAGATGTGATTCAAAAAAGTGGTAGAAACTTTATTCAGAGCTGATCTGCATTTTGCATTTCAAAAAAGAGGAGACATGTGTTATATTATGTCTTTTAAAAATGCCAATCTAGTGATTGACTTATTTATTTAAATTCCTTTCTCTTGTTATTTACTCATTTATTTACCCTTTTACCAAGACATGTCTCTGGAAATATAAGGCTATAGTAACAATTAAGAGAAACTGGAGACAGCAAATGCAAGAGCATTATCAATAAACACTATCATCTTCCATAATTCTGTGCATTTCCCGTTTCTCTACAATTAGCAATAAATCATTTAATGGATAAGGGAAAACCGTAATAGATTTAGGTGTTGATCCAGGCTGCATATTACTCGGTGAAATCCAATACTCTTAAGAGCATGGATTTAAATGACAAGATGAAAATTATTCGCTGAAAGAACAAAGATCAAAAACTGGATAAGATTCGTTTAGGATGCCTGACAAAATTAGATTGGTGTGCAGGTTTCATTTACATATTAATGGGTATGATCTAATGCCACTGTAAAATGCAATTTTGAACCTTTAAAATACAGTGCAATGCGACTATAAAGATCAGTGATTAGTAATTTGTTCCGTCATATGCAGGTATTCATTGTATGGAGGTACTATTATATGCAGTGATCAATATTTGGAAGCACCCATTTTATCCAGGTGTGTGTGTGTGTGTGTAAATATATATATGATACCAAAATAATGTAGACTTTCAACTTGCATTAAAAATAATGATAGTGGAAATAATGTAATTTTTTAGACCTGACCTTTTTTTAGGTAAAAATTGCCGGTTTTCGAAACCAGAGTTTATGTCCAGATTTTAGACTTTTTGGCCTTAGATCTAAAGCAGACTGATCCGAACTGCACACAAACAGATGAACCTTTCCAAAAAGTTGGATAAGTTTGAGATTTGGAGTAAAAAGGGGCCAGGACACAAAAATCGTGGGTCCAATATGAAGAAAAAAAAGTAGCTTCAAGCGTCAGTAACTATGTACATGTACATGTTTTTGTAATTAGGTCAGTTTCTCTAAAATGTGCCTATTCCCTGTAGCATATTAATGGGATGGGGGTGTGGACAGGGTGGTTGCCCCGGGTGCCAGAGGTCTTGGGGTGCAAAAACAGCTGATGAAAATTCGGACCTCGTATTCTGGCCCTTTGGGCCATCATCGTTGCCCCAGGCACCATTTACCCTTAGTACGCCACTGCCTGTTCCATCATGATCATGAAAACTGATGCTTGCATCCATGCTGAGGAATACTACAAAAGGTCAATTTTACTTGTTTAACATTCAGTGACTATGGACACCTGTCAGGTCAGTTTCTCAAACACTGTTGCTTTGTCATTGATTAATCCTTATATTTGCATCCAAAATGGAGATGATCAAAAACAAGCCTCTTATTTATGCAAAATATGTGCAGGCAAGCTTTGCCATCTTGTGACATTTCCATTGTTTATTATGACTATTTCATCTTTCCACCAGAATGGTCATGAATCTCACCGATTATTTTATTTGTCCACTGTTCATCATAATGACAAACTCTCAGGCTAAACAACACTGTAATGCAATGCAACTACTTTTCTTTCATAGTCACTTGGATACTTTAATTTGGCACCCTATAGCAATATCAAGCTCTTCAGCGGCAGATTTGATTAGTCTAATAAACGGGTTGAACTCTGGCATGCTGTTTAATTCAGAGAAATGCTTGGCTGTAAAATTGATGCATTGAATCCTAGTCCTTGTTTTGCAAAATTTTCAGTAGAAAATACAGCAAAAATATATATATAAACAGTTTTGCACTGACTAATAAAACAAATTAAATTATTCACAAAGAAATGTACCATCATGTAGTATTTATATATTTTTCATGTATTTCCTGATATTTATTTTTTAAAAATGTATATGACATTTAGAGCATCTTGATGCAGAAAGGTCATTGTTCTCTCCTGATTGTGTATAAATTAGAACCTGTGTGTGAAGATGAATTGATTTACCACCCCAAAAAATACAGAATCCTTTATGAATAGATACTGTATATACTCGTGTATAAGCCAGATCCAAATGCAAACAACATAGACCCTCATCTGCCATCACATAATGCGCTGTCAGATCAGGGTTTATGTTGTTTGTTCTACTGATTAGTCCTTACAAACTGCATGGACCCAGATCTGCCATTATGCGATGGTAGATCTGTGTCTACGCAGTTTGCAGTTGGTATCGGCCTATACACGAGTATATATGGTATTCATTTTAATGAATATCTATCAGAGTAGATATACTTCTGCAAAAATTTAGTAGCTATTGAAATACAGAAGGAAACTGAGGAATGAAGACTTGCATGAAAATGTGTACCATATTTTAGTGAGATCATATTCGGTAATCAATGGTTGTTGATCCACTTTGTTTTACATTGATCCTTGGTCTATGGAGCTAGCTGAAACAGTATCTACCGCTCTGCAGTAGTCCGAATGAATGCAGGTAAAGGAACTTATTTAATAATATTGCTCATCCTATTTAGCTAGGAAGACAGTTAGGAACACAGTATACTCGCTTATAAGTCGAGTCCAACTGCAAACAACACACACCCAGATCTGATGTTGCATAATGCATGTTGCTTGCAGTTGGACTCAACTTATAATCAAGTATATACAGTAATCATCATGACCTCCATGGTTAATGACATATGTCGCATACCAGTTTCTCCAAAATAATTCATTCACAGGCACGTATTTCTTCAGAGTCAAAGCATGTGGACATAATGGAAGTCGTCATATTGAACACCAAACTTGTGTAACGAGCTCTCTCATTCGTCAATTGATTTGGCTTGCTATGGGCAGTAACTCTTTCATCCGCAAGAGGGCACTTGTTCAAAACACTGTTTCGGCTAGCTACACATGCCAAGGGTCAATGTGGAACAACAACCCTTGGCAAGCAAAGATGGGACAACATTTGCTGCTGTAAATCACTGGCTGAAAAAGGGAGTTAATTCAGTTGAGAAAGGGAGTTAATTCAGTTGAGAAAGGGAGTTAATTCAGTTGAGAAAGCATTCTTTTTTTTCCCTCTAAATTAAGGTTTTCCTTTTATATAGATATATAGCTGTTAAACACTTTATGAAAACTAGCGTTCATTTTTCATTAACTGGTATGCATATTCTGTAGGCTTCATACTTTTTACCCACTTCTGGCACTGTAACTATTCTTTTTCTGTTACAGCTTAATTTATTAACAACAAAGTCTTCATTATTCTGGGTAATTACCTTTTTTCTGCCTCAGTTCATCTTTTTATTACCCAAACTATGGACATAAAACTGAGTCCTCTGTAAATTGGTACATTAAATATTAATACAGTGTTTCAAAGCTTCTAGTCTGGTACCCTATCTATTCCTGCATGAGTCAACTCTTAAAAAACAACAAGTCAGAACCAGTCATGGCAACTTGCATGTGTTCTATAATCAGAACACCTTTGGGATTTAAAAAGAATAAAAACAACTGAAACATCACTTCAAAACCAAAAATATTCTGTTGCAGTTATGATAGAATTGTATGATAATGAATAATACTATAATGAATAGTACCATAATGAATAGTATGATCACAAACAGTATTATAACAAATAGCATGATCATGAATGGTATGACATGAATAGTATGATAACAAATAGTATGATCACAAATAGTCAGATAATGAATAGTAATCGTGAACAGTATGATCATGAATAGTATGATAATGAATAGTATGGTACTAAATAATATGATAATGAATAGTATGATAATGTTGATAATGAATAGTATGAAAATGTTGATAATGAATAGTATGATAATGAAGAATGGTGATGACACTGAATTATAATTTGAAAACCCTAAGCAAAAGTAAATGTTACTTGTATGTTCCAAAGACTGTTTCCCAGTGTTTCTGCTGGGAAGCTTTTTCGAGAACTTACAAAATTTACTAAAATTTGCGGAATTCTTGAATTCTTTTCTGGTGAGATAACATACAGGTAAGCAGGTCAGCAAAGCAGTTTATGAATTTTAAGTAAAGTCTCTCTTCTACCTCTGACAAAAATGCAAATTTATGTCAAATCTTAGTCTCTTTATTACCATATATACTTGTTTATGTCTCTGTATTACCATATATACTCGTTTATAAGTCTCTGTATTACTATATGTACTTGTTTATGTCTCTGTATTATCATATATACTTGTTTATAAGTCTCTGTATTACCATATATACTTGTTTATGTCTCTGTATTACCATCTATACTTGTTTATAAGTCTCTGTATTAACATATATACTTGTTTATAAGACTCTGTATTACCATATATACTTGTTTATGTCTCTGTGTTACCATATATACTTGTTTATGTCTCTGTATTAACATATATACTTGTTTATAAGTCTCTGTATTAACATATATACTTGTTTATGTCTCTGTATTACCATATATACTTGTTAATAAGGCTCTGTATTACCATATATACTTGTTTATAAGGCTCTGTATTACCATATATACTTGTTTATAAGGCTCTGTATTACCATATATACTTGTTTATAAGGCTCTGTATTACCATATATACTTGTTTATAAGGCTCTGTATTACCAAATATACTTGTTTATGTCTCTGTATTACCATATATACTTGTTTATAAGTTTCTGTATTACCATATATACTTGCTTATAAGGCTCTGTATTACCATATATACTTGTTTATGTCTCTGTATTACCATATATACTTGTTTATAAGTCTCTGTATTACCATATATACTTGCTTATAAGGCTCTGTATTACCATATATACTTGTTTATAAGTCTCTGTATTACCATATATACTTGTTTATAAGTCTCTGTATTACCATATATACTTGTTTATAAGTCTCTGTATTACCATCTATACTTGTTTAAAAGTCTCTGTATTACCATATATACTTGTTTATAAGTCGGGTCCAACTATAAACAACACAGACCATGATCTGCCATTGCCTAATGCAATGGCAGATCTGGGTCTATGTTCTTTGTTCTACTGATTACTTCTAACAAACTGCATAGACCCAAATCTGCTGGTGCATTATGTGATGGCAGATTTGGGTCTATGCAGTTTGCAGTTGGACCTGATTTATAAGAGAGTATATACTCTACTTGCATGCTTCATAACAAACTCATCCTCCACTTTTGAAAATGTAGGCAAATTTTTATTTCAGAAGCATTTTGTCAATCCTACAGCTCTCTCACATTATAAAACAGTAGTAAATGCAGACTACTTATGGTACTGAACTGTGACGATAAAAAATTTGATGAATGCAGGTATGTGTGTTTGTGTGTGTGTGTGTGTATGTGTAAACAAAACACCAGTCAAATGTATAGTAATAATTTATTATGTTTATGTAATTAAATATTTTTTCACCTCAAGGTTATTTGTGCATTTAATTTTGTCAAATAATAATGTTTAAAAAAAGGAAATAAAGATATCATACTATCCTTTATATTGTTTTCTTTCAACCCATATTGTCATACATTTGATAGACCAATTCAACCCATATTGTCATACATTTGATGGACCAATTCAACCCATATTGTCATATATTTGATGGACCAATTCAACCCATATTGTCATACATTTGATAGACCAATTCAACCCATATTGTCATACATTTGATGGACCAATTCAACCCATATTGTCATACATTTGATGGACCAATTCAACCCATATTGTCATACATTTGATGGACCAATTCAACCCATATTGTCATACATTTGATGGACCAATTCAACCCATATTGTCATACATTTGATAGACCAATTTAAATACAATGGTTCAATTTTGGTCATGGGGTTCATTGCAGTACTGCATCATAATGAAGGCCATTATAATGAGGGATAACTGTATGCCCATTTCTCAATTTTGGAAGAATTTGATAAATTGCAATACAAGGAAGCTTTTCCCAATTGCAAGCCTATAGCCTTTATCTTTGAAACATTTGCAAGGTGGCCCACTGTGCTAGCCAACGTGGCTTCCCATGGGTCAGTGGTCTTCCCAGGGTTTTCCCTGGGTTCTTCCTCCACCAAATGTGTATAGCCTATCATGTGCTGAAAAATGGCTTTAAGCCCACAAAACCAAACCAAACCCACTGTGCTAACAATCAGAAAATACTGTAACATTTTAAGGTTTGAAGTCAATTCCTTTTGCTATTCATCTCTGACAAAAATGTTAAAATAGTCAAATAGTCATATGGAAGACTATGTAAAAATCTCAACTTGCAGATACATTTTTCAATTCATATTGAAACTCAAGCCTGCCATCCCCCCAAGAAACCAACAAGAGCTTGACTTAAAGAGGGAACCATATGGTAACATCTGTCTAGATAGTGTCACCACTTATGGACAGTCATAATTTGCTCACAACCGATAATATTCCAAAAGAATCATCTTACCAGTAATTTCTTTGCTCAAGGAAGAGAGAAAATTGAAGGGGATAGTACTGTATTAGCCACTAATGTGGCATAATCCCTCATGGGACTTCGTGTATTATATTTATAGCTCTATTTGCTATGCCATAAAATTGGATATCCTTAGGTAGTGAGTAAAATATTGTGAACAATATGAATAAATATTTAAGGGTAAAGAAAGATTATGTCCACTGACAGTGGAGAGAATTGTGTGACCTTTTTTTAATGGTGTAGTTTATAATCTTGGATTTGGAAAAGAGGCAATTAAGGATAAATTTATAGGTACAGTACTTCCTCATTATAATGCTGTCCCTTGGGGAGCCAAATAGTATACTGCCTTATTGTGAGACTGCCTTATAATGAAGTACATGATACATATAATTTTATATGACTTAATGAAATGGGATACATGATTATACAAACCTTATAACTGAACTGTGTTATAATGAAGGGCCTTATAGTGAGACTGTGTTATAATCAAGGGCCTTTTTGTGAGACTGTGTTATAATCAAGGGTCTTGTAGTGAGACTGTGTTATAATCAAGGGTCTTGTAGTGAGACTGTGTTATAATCAAGGGTCTTGTAGTGAGACTGTGTTATAATCAAGGGTCTTGTAGTGAGACTGTGTTATAATCAAGGGTCTTGTAGTGAGACTGTGTTATAATCAAGGGCCTTTTTGTGAGACTGTGTTATAATCAAGGGCCTTGTAGTGAGACTGTGTTATAATCAAGGGCCTTGTAGTGAGACTGTGTTATAATCAGGGGCCTTGTAGTGAGACCACCTTATAATGAAGTACATTATACATATAATTTTACTACCACTTAATGAAATGAGATCCATGACCATACTAGCCTTGTAACTGGAACTGTGTTATAATGAAGGGCCTTATAGTGAGAGAGTGCTGTATCGAGTTAGAGAAAATATAGGTATATATAAAACAGACAGCTACCGTATATGCTCGCATATAATCCATGTCCAAATGCAAACAACATAGACCTTGATCTGCTGTTGCATAATGCGCTGGCAGATCAGGGTCTATGTTGTTTATTCTACTGAGTAGTCCTTACAAACTGCATAAACCCAGATCTGCCAGTGCATTATGTGACGGCAGATCTGGGTCTATGCAGTTTACAGTTGGTATTGGCTTATACACGAGTATAGACAGTAGATTTTACCACCAAATAATGAAAGGATGTACCGGGTATGTATCATCATATTTACCGTCTCTAATATTTTTTACCATCTAATTTTCACACGACATAAATCCATAAAATACATAATTTTGTGTGTCCTTTAACTTTCCAAACATACAACTTTGTATCATTGTTATGATTTTACATATTTTTGTACTTAAGAATCAATTGAAAGTTATTAATACTTTTTTCAATAATTCATCATGTACCCAAAATTTCATTCATAAAAAGAGCATGAAAGATTACAGACAATATTGCAGCTCCTTTTGGTATAAGCTTTGACTTGTACCTGATTCGAACATATTAGTGGAGGAGAAAGAAAGAACAAAACAAAACAAATGCATAATGATGACAAAATGAAACCTGAAGAAGAAAAGTACTGTTTTTTAACATTTTTTTGTACCTCACACACATCTTCTGAGGTGAAGTTAAAATGCGTTTATCCCCTCCCCCCAAACACAGAACGAACTTTTCCCATATCTTGTCTGTTAATATGTAACATGTTTCTACAATCAATACTTGTTAATTACTATCACAATATTGTATGCACAATTTTCTTTTAATATTTCATTAGCTAGTATCTAAATTTCAATTTATTTGTTTATTGTCTTTCATTCCTCGCACCTGTCTGATCATCTAAGTCAGGGGTCTCCAAACTTTATAAGACGAGGGCCATGTTAGATTTTTGAAGGGGGTTTGCTGACCGAAGCGACTGTGAAAAATTTAAATATATGCAAAATCGTTTTAAAAAAGTACAACACTTTGTGGGCCAGACAAATCGAAGCCACGGGCCAGATCCGGCCCGCAGGCCGTAGTTTGGAGACCCCTGATCTAAGTAAAGATTATTGTTAATGAGAGAGCTTGAAATAAGCTGAACCTTGTTGCTCAATACACTGTATCTCTTGACATGATATTTTATGTACTCTTTATGATTATGTTTGAAATACATACTGTTTAAACCAATTCACTTTTTTTTCATTAGGTACTAAATTTGTGTGGACTTTCTGCCTGCTACAAACCATGAATTTAAACACCCAACAAATAATGATTCTTATGTGGAAACATTAGGCACCCAACAATGATCCTTCTGTGGAAACATTAGGCACCTAACAATGATCCTTCTGTGGAAACATTAGGTACCCAACAAACAATGATAGATCCTTATGTGAAAACATTAGGCACCCAACAATGATCCTTCTGTGGAAACATTAGGCACCCAACAAACAATGATCGATCCTTATGTGAAAACATTAGGCACCCAACAATGATCCTTCTGTAGAAAGATTAGGCACCCAACAAACAATGATCCTTCTATGGAAACATTAGGCACCCAACAAATAATGATCCTGATGTGGAAACATTAGGCACCCAACAATGATCTTTATGTGGAAATATTAGACACCCAACAAACAATGATTGATCCTTCTGTGGAAACATAAGGCATCCAAATAACAATGATCCTTATGTGGAAACATTAGGCACCCATGAAACAATGATCCTTATGTGAAAACATTAGACACCCAACAAACAATGATCTTTTTGTGGAAATATTAGGCACCCAACAAACAATGATCCTGATGTGGAAACATTAGGCACCATATAAACTGATATTTCTGTAGGAACATTAGGCAACCAACAAACAATGATTGATCCTTCTGTGGAAACATTAGGCAGCCAATAAACAATGATCTTTATGTGGAAACATTTGGCACCCAACAAACAATGATTCTTATATGGAAACATTAGGCACCCTACAAACAATGATCCATCCTTCTGTGGAAACATTAGGGTCCATTTCCTAAATCCACAAATTTAACTACCACTGAAAATGCAAATTTTTGCAAAATCCCCAGAACTGATGCCCTAAAAAATAAATGAATTCACAGAATTTTAAAAACAGAAATTTGTTGGACAACAAGTTGACAAATAACGCATCTACCAGATTCGTTACAGATGAGATGAATAAATTCATTACAGATGAGGTTAAAAATAAGGTGTGGTTAATAAATGATCCTAAAGCTATTCCTTGCAAAATAATAACATTGATATAATGCCATCGGTGTCCTGACGAAAGCGCGCCAACAAAAGAGCGCCATCAAAAGAGCACAGCTTAAACCCCTTCACAAAAGTGTGCCGACAAAACCTGAAACCCCCGGCAGAATTGCACAAAAAGAAAAGCGCGAAGAAAAAGTGAGATCATTTCTAAGTTGCAAATATTATTTGAGGAGTCATTCTTCAAAGCTAGTTGCATACCTGAAACTGTATAAATAGCACAAATATATTTAGGCCTAAACATTTGCAGTCATGGAAAGAACTGAATCGCAGAAGCTTCTCCTTGAGGAACACGATCATTTGTTTATTAAGGGTAGAAAACACCATATTTCTGCATATTGAGATATTAATTAATAAACAATGATCTTTAATGCTGTATTTGTTAGTTTTTTCTTTACTAGAGACACAAAATGTTAATTGTTGTATGCTTTTGTCTTTGCACTATTTTGTTGGCGCACTTTTGTCCTGCACGCTTTTGTCTGGGTTCCAATGCCATCCTCTGTACTGAGCTCCATTGGATAATATGTCAAGGTTGGCAGACAAGCAAGGGTTTACCTTCAGCGACAATTAACAGCCTTAATCATAAGTGAAATTCTTACTTGTCCATTTCCGAAGCGTCCTTGAGTCTCCACCATGGTAATTACCATCAACTGGGTCAGGTCAATTTGAAGGTATTCATAGGAATCTTTGATAATTATCTCTTTGGGACACCAAGCTCCGCCATTCTGCTCTGTTCTGAGTCTGAAAGGAGAAAAAACTAGATTTGTGTTTGTAGAACACATATGTCCCCACTGCAAACAAAACACGAGTCCCTCTATGAGACTGAGGCTGTATTCTCTGAAACGAATTCCCAGGAAACCAAGATAATACCATTTCTTTGGTCCTTTTATTCTTGTTAAGTACCAAATATTGAAACTATCTCTGATATTCTTGAGAAACCTTTTTGTAAAACACCGAACAAGAAATACTATTTTACACATCTGAGTTAACATGTTCAAGATACCTGTAAGAGAATTACAAAATTCATTGTCATGACCATTGACCTTGATATCATGGATAGAAACTCAATGAACTTGTCTCAGAGAATGTCAATCTATACCCACATGCTAAGTTTGCTCAAAAATGTAAAAAAAAAAATTTTTTAAATAACAAAACCCAAAGTTATTTAAGTGACATCATTCAAGGAATTCAACACATATATCAACAAACTGTGTTTGATAAAAATCCATCTATACTTGTTTTGTTATAATGCTCACAAGACAGTACAATCAAAAACCTGGAGTCAACATTTGAAGCTGAAAATATAAAAGTGCTGACTATCAACTTGTTTATTAGAATGCAACTAAATACAAAGTCTGGTCAAAATTCAGTTGTGTATTTACAAGTCACTGAGTTCATAAGCTCAGTGAAGTAAAAAATGCAAACAATGACCTTTGACTTGACCCCAATGTCAATTAGGTCGGGTTATCAGAACTCTCATAAAAGTGGAGATACGTTGGTGGTCGGATATACACCATTTTCATTCAGAACCAATTAGATATTGCAAGAAGTGTTTTAGTAAAAACTCCATGCAAATGCCACTATTCATGCAAAAGGAGTAGTGATAACAAGATTTTCAAAATAGCCACAATGGTGCCATGTTGGAGGTCATATAAACACCATTTTCATTCAGAAGCAGCTAAAACTTGCTATAATAGTGTTTTAGTGAAACAACATACTGTATTGATAAGACCATCCGTTCAGGAGAAGTAGCCATAGAAAGATTTACAGGATGGCTGTCAAGGCAACCATATTGCAGGTTAGATCACCATGATTTTAATATATGAATAACAATGTACTTCAAGAAAGAACCATTTTTTCTTTCATTTGTTTTTAATGTTGATACACACATTCATTTAGGAAAAGTAGCTGCTACAAGATTAATTAAATTTTGGGAGGTCATATTTACATCATTTTCATTTATGACCAACTGCAAACAGTGAGAAGTGTTTTATTGAAAATTCCAAGTTGATATGACCATCCCTTCAAAATAGTGATAAGAATTTCAAGATGGCCACCACTGATCAGTACCAATTTTATTTAGGACCAACTAGATATCATAAAAAGTTTCTTAGTGAAAACTCCATGCCTATAGGAGCATCTGTTCAGAAGCTTTATCAAGATTTTCAATATGGCTACCATGGTGGCCATACTGTAGGTCTGATTGGCACCATTTTTACTTACAACCAACTACCGTATTTGCCGGCCTATAAGTCGAATTCGCTAATTTCATTAATTTTCAATCCTACATCCATATATAAGTCGATGCGGAGTATAAGACGAAGCCATATCAACACCTTGGCTTCGTCACTTTCGCTAGTAACTTCCGGTTTCATGAATATTAATGGTATCACTATGCTATTCCAGATTAATTGGGAAAATGATTAAGATGGTCTGTACATGTATTATTTATAGGTATTATTTATTGGTACATTGTATGCAACGATTTTCACGTACGAAAAATTACATTAACATACGGTAAAGCAATTTCAATGACATAATCCATATATAAGTCGATTCGGAGTATAAGACGAAGCCCAGACTTCCCGGTAAAAAAGTATCGACTTATAGGCCGGCAAATATGGTACATATCTAAGGAAGTCTTTTTGGAAAAAAACGTATTGATATGACCATACACTCAGTAGGAGTAGTGACAAGATTTTTAAGATGGCCACCATGGCAGCCACATTGGATGTCGGAAGTGTACCATTTTCATTTAGGACCAACAAGATATAAGAAGTCTCGTAGTAAAAACCCCTTGTAAACAAGACCATTCATTCAGGAAGAGTAGAAATAGCAAGATTTTCAAAATGGCTGCCACAGTGGTCATATTGGATGTCCAAGGGGAACCATTTCCATCTAAGATGAATTAGACATCATAAGAAGTCTTTTATTCAAACTCCATGTTGATATAAACATCCATACCATTTTCATTTAGGGCCAACTAGACATAATAAGAAGTCTTTTAGTGAAAACCCATGTCAATATAACCATCTATTAAGTTGGAGTAGCAATACAAGATTTTCAAGATGGTCACCATGTTGACCATATTAGATGTCAGATTGGCACCATTTTTATTTAGAGCCAATTAGACATCATATGAAGTCTTATGGTGAAAATCCCATGTCAGTAAGACCATCCATTCAGGAGGAGTAACGTTAACAAGATTTTCAACATTGCCATCATAGCAGCAATAATGAATGTCTGAACGGCACCAATTTCTTTTAGGAGCAACTAGACCTTGGGATGACTGTGTGTGTAAAGTTGAATGACAATCCTCAAAGAAGTTTAGGAGGAGTTGCAATAACAAACTTGTGCCAACACATGGATGATGGACAACACAAGGATGATGGACAACACAAGGATGATGGACAACACAAGGATGATGGACAACACAAGGATGATGGACAACACATGGATGATGGACAACACATGGATGATGGACAACACACGGATGATGGACAACACAAGGATGATGGACAACACAAGGATGATGGACAACACAAGGATGATGGACAACACAAGGATGATGGACAACACATGGATGATGGACAACACATGGATGATGGACAACACAAGGATGATGGACAACACACGGATGATGGACAACACAAGGATGATGGACAACACAAGGATGATGGACAACACAAGGATGATGGACAACAGGCCAAAGCATAAGCTCTACTGGTGAAATCTAAATTCAGAGTGTTAAAAAATGTCATAAAATCAGAAACAATTGCAATTAATACAGCATGAAAATCTAGTCAGGTCATCTACATATGCATATGAACAGGCCAACCAAATTTAATTTGTCTATCTCAAGTTGGTTTTTCGTACATAATCGTGCAAACAAGGTTTTTGTCAAAAAGTCAAGGTCCAAAAAATTTAACAACACTATCATGAACAGCACATTATTCACCTGTCTCATGTTTAATAGTCCTCTATGTAGACACTAGTACGGTATGGTTGACTTTGGAGATTACTGACCAAGGGATCTCAATAACAACGACCACTGGTCAAGAAGGAATGTGGTATTGAACTAATCTTAATGTGCATAAACCATTATTTTCTTTTTAGACTTACCATGACCATGACCTCTGACCTTTAAACTCCAGAATCCACAAGCTTCTTTATTACCTTAAGTGCAAGCCATCCACAAAGCTTGGTCAAGAAACTTACACAACACCATTTGTTATTCTGCAAAACCAATATATATTTGAGTCACAATGATCTTGACCTTTGACTTATGACCCCCAAATCAATTTCCCTCTTCTATAAGTACAAACCCTTCACAAACTCTGGTCAGACTAATAAAGTTATTGTGCAAAAAAATATTTTTCTTCTTTCAGTGAAAAAGATCTTGACCTTGAATGTTTTGACCTAAAAGTCAATAGGCTTATATCTTAGCAAATGTGGAAGTCATCCACAAACTTTAGTAAAGGTACATGGTTGATAAAATAATTTTTTTGCAGAAACCATTTTCTTTTTTCTGCACAGTGATCTTGACCTTTGACCATTTGTTCCCCAAACTGATAAGCTTCTCCCTTACCAGACGTGCAAGCTGTCCACAAAGTTTGGTTCAGGTCTGTGATATAGAAGCAATTTATGGTGTGGAAAAAAATTGTCTTCTTTCAGTCACTGTGACCTTGAACATTGACCTCTTGACTCCAAAACTGATCGGCTTCTTCCTTACCCTAAGTATAAGCCATCAACAATGTCTGGTGAGTGTAAATTATGGAAAACTCAAGTTATTGTGTGGAAATCTTTTTCTTCTTTTGCTCAGTGATCTTAACTTGTAACCTTTTGATCTTGAAATCAATAGGATTCTTCTTTACCCCAAATGCAAGCCATCCAAAATGTTTGGTAACTGTTGATGGTAGACAACTGGAGTTTTTGTGTGGAAAAAACAAATGGAAAAATGGAATGACAGATGAGTAGCATCACAACATAATACCATCTTCCTTATGGAGGGTATTATAAAAATCTGTAAAAATTTAAAAATTGCTTTAATGGCCTGAAAAATCTAATCAGGTCATATAAGTACAAATAAGCCTACAAATTTCAATTGTCTACCTCAGGTGGTTTTTGCTTAATTCTGCTAACAAGGTTTTAATAATGTAAAAGAACCAGACATCAAATCAGTAGAATTCAAATTTTCATCAGTAGATTGGCTTCTAAATCAGTAGGATTTCTTATCAACATAAATTTTATGTGTTTTATGGGGATTGAAAACAAAAAAAGTGTATATTTTTGGGCATAATTTGTATTCTCTTCGTATTATAATAAAACAGCAAATTTTGAACATGAATCAGATTCTGATGGCAAATGTTACAATAATAATTAATTAAAGAGTCAATGTACCGTATATACTAGTATATAAGCTGGGTCCAAATGCAAACAACATAGACCCTGATCTGCTGTCAGATAATGTGCCGGCAGATCAGGGTCTATGTTGTTTGTTCTACTGATTAGTCCTTACAAACTGCATAGACCCAGATCTGCTGGCACATTATGCGATGGCAGATCTGGGTCAATGCAGTTTGCAGTTGGTATCAGCCGATACGCGAGTATACTGTATACGGTATTGTCAATTAAATGAAAAAGGAAGTTGTATATCTCATAGTTAACTGCAAAGATTTTTTTATTCAATCCAAAAGCATTTTACGTTTCCTTCACAAGTTTACTGACTGGCGATCACTGATGACATTCACTGTGATTATCAAGTTTCACACTTAACAGGCTCTCAGTGGTTTTCTGGTCCAGATTTTCCCTACATGATGGTGTCTTCATATGTCTGGTGATATAATTTCTTCTCCCATATACTATCTAAAAATCCACTGTGCATGAAACACACAGTACAAACTCAGACTCTTTGCTACTTGCCTGCACCAATTTAAACTCCGATTTCCAAGCATTGTTGAACTTGTTGTAATATTTTTAGCAGATGGTCTTTTAGTATCGGGAGAAAGAGCACATTTCGGCATTTTGACATGAATCGACCAAAAAAAAGATAAGAGCTTCCCTTAAATGTTCCTCTTATAACATCTTTGAAAAACACAATAACAATTAAGCAAGGCAAAAAATCAATAATGCTTAGGCAAGGTTTCTGCCTAATTAAATTTTGGTCAGTCTCTCCTTTTTATCTCGCCTCTGCCAAAGATCTGCTGAATTTTTAATAAAATGCTCACAAGCCGTGATGGACCACCTATGATCCCTTCATTACTTATAACACCTTTGGCCTTAATTACAAATTACAACATAAGATAATCAATTTACAGTTTGTTTTTGTACACCATTGTGTAACGAGTCTTAAATTTTATTACTCAGCACACTTCACTGCACCTGTTACTGCACTAGTGGAACAGTTCCGGTCCCCAGTAGACTGGTTCCTGTAATGTGTGGATAGAATGCGTGAAATATTGTTATTTTTTTAAATGTAAAAAAAAATCTTTTAATTTTCAAAGAGGTTGATTTCAACAATAAAACGGTATGTGAAGTATACGGCCTTTAAAACGGTATGTTTGTCCTACTGATGGTAGAATCACATGTACGAGTTTTTGTGAAAAACGACAAAGTTCCAAAAAGTTCAAAAATCATGTAAAAAAAGAGAAATGCCATAATGGTCTAAAAATCTAATGAAGTCATCTACATATGGATACAAATATGAGAGCAAAAATTTTATTTGTCTACATTCCATGGTTTTTGCACAACCATACTATGAATCTTCTTGGGATGGACCGAATCAATGGCCATAAAATTACATTCAAGTTCCAAATAGAGAAAAAATCATCCATGTCTAAGTGTATTCAATTATTATATTCTAACTATAAGACTGCTATTTATATCTTACGTAAATTTATATATGAATCATTGGAAATTAGATTATTATTTTTACGATTATTATTTTTACAGTAATCTGTATAAAGATTGGTTACCATTGTCCATCTTCTCCTTTCCAGCTTTCACTGATTACCCTTTTTTGTCTTTGTTTAAAGTTGTACAAAGAACATTTGATAACCACATAATATTTGAAGTATGTACTCTGTGAACATGTACATACTGTTGACAATAAACTATTGAACTACACTGAATAAAATACTTTAAGAGACCCATCTTGAAAAACGGGACAGCTGCAGCAACTCAGTAGTTAAGGTTTTGGATAAATGGGTACAGGTCAGAATTTGCACTACCAGATCAGCTACAATTGTGCTTCCTTGGGGAAGGGACTTAACTCTACTTGCCTCAGCACATTATACCTACAAAGTCTTGATCTACCATAACATAAAATGGAAAATGGAGAATGGAAATAGGGATTTTGCCACAAATTATGAATAGTGCTTTTCCAGTTCTTCAACAATCTATCTGGTGAACATTTCCTTGCAAAAATTTTGCATATACTGTGGAAAGTGTGTATACTCATGTACAGTACATGTTGAGACTAACTGCAAACAACATAGACCCTGATCTGCCATCGCCATGTGTTGGCAGATCAGGGACTATATTGTTTGTTCTACTGTTTACTCCTAACAAACTGCATAGACCCAGATCTGCCAGCAAATTATGCAATGGCAGATCTGGGTCTGTGCAGTTTGCAGTTTAACTAGACTTATACGTGAGTATATATGGTATTTCTGCCCTGAAAGGAATACAATTTTTGGTCAGGTTTGGGAATTGGGCCAGAATTCCCTGTCAAATCCATTATGGTGAAAACAGATTAATAGTAAATTTTGTGGCTGTAATTGACAGGAATGTGAAATACTCAGGAAACAGATACAGATATCATGCTACAGAATGCTGGAAATCCAGCTCATTCAATGATTGGTCAGTATAGAGCATCATCAGAAATTTGGTTGAAATCCAACAACCCTTGGAAAAGTTAACCTGCTGAAACAAAAGTTAGGATGAACACTCAGGGTCATAACCCCTCTAAATTACAATGCAGAATACTGGAAATAAAACTCTTTTGAGGTCTTATCAATATACAGCTGAATATAAGATTGGGGTAAAATCCAATAATTCATAGTAAAGCAATATCATGTGGAAACCAAATTGTTGACAGAGGGACAACCAGACAGGCGTGATTACTACAGAGTTCCACCAACTTTGTCAAGCAGGGCCCTGATAAATGACCTAATAGGTCAAGGAGTAGGTCAAGGTTATCTTTCTAGAAAGAGATCATGCTAATAGAGGTGACATTCACAAAGACTGTCTTAGTTCCTTAGTGTTCTATAATCAACTTGAAATAAACGAACTCCTAAATAAATATCACATGCAGATGAATACATTAGGATATAGAAAAAAATTAGTCTAATAAGGTTATATTCTATTTTAATTGCTATCTGACATTAAAGTTGGCCAAGGTCAGCTTTCTTATTAGAGGTCAAGATGGAGGATATGACATTAACAAAGAAAATGTTCATATATTGTAATGGATGGTACAAGTAAATAAATGTACCACCTTTGAACCTGCAGTTGAGTACCTTGTGACCAAAAGCTTGAAAATGATGGATTAATCCTTCTGAATAATACAAGATCTGGAGATCTTTCAAACCTTGCCATGCACAAGGTCATAAGGTAGCAACTAATCTAACACAAACAAAAACATGGGACAGAAATTGTCTATGTTTATCAGACAATGGAAGGCTGACAGACAGTCTGTTTTCTCTCAATAGAGTCGTTACATTCTCTTGTCTTTATTGCTCCACATGATTTATCATCTGCTTTAATTATGCTGAGGGATGGCATGCAGAGCATCTTTTCTTGAGTCCTTAATTCATTATCCAACAATTCTTGCCTGATAATAAAATGATGTGACTGTTTCCCTTTTATTTCTAGGTAACTCTTGCGCTACAATAATTTAGGTCATTTAAACCACAGCCCCCCACCCCTCTTGCTAAAACTACCAAAATTCTCAAATGATAAGCCCATCTCCCTTAAAAAAAATATCTAAGTAGAACAACTGGGCTTATAATGGGAGAAATACCATAAATGTCTTTGTTTAAAGTACAAAGGGTTGGTTTGTAGCAAGACATTGGCTTTTTGGCAATAAACTGGAGAAAATGCCTTGCATTGTAAGCTCTTACATCACTTGACTTTTTCTCCTTGCCTCTCCATCAGGGGGATGTCAGGTCTGATAAAGAAGAACAATGAAGAGACAGAAGCACTGCTTTGGATGTTGGAACTTGTAAAACAAATGGGGTGATTACCCTCCCTAGGCCTGCTAATTATCTAACACATAAATCTACAGACTATGCCTGTGTAACTTTAATCCTATCTCTCTCAGTACAAGAAAGGTACCAAAACAATGTGCAACTGTCTCTTTGACCCACAAAGTTATCTTAAAGTGCAAATGAGAACTAACTAATTATGCACTGTAGCCATTTGCAACTGTTAATTGCCCTCTTCAGTCTGGGACAAGGTGATTTTCTCTTTTGTACACCTATAAACCTTGGGTACCTATCAGAAATCACTGTCCCCCAGGGCAAGGTATTTACATGGAATTTAAGTGATTTTAAAATTTTCACTGTAAAAAAAGAAGTAGAAAGAGAACTATATCCCATTCTGAGGGGAAAATAACTACAAAAATCCAAGTAAAGTACTCCCTTGTTGCAATGACAAACACCTAAGTCAAGTACTCCCTTGTTAAATTACAAAATCCTAAGTAAGTACTCCCTTATTATAATTACAAAAACCCAAGTAAAGTACTCCCTTGTTATAATTACAAAATCCCCAAGTAAAGTACTCCCTTGTTATAATAACAAACCAAGCAAAGTACTCTCTTGTTACAATTACAAAAACCCAAGTAAAGTACTCTGTTATAATTACAAAAATCCCAAATAAAGTTCTCCCTCATTATAATTTTAAAAAAAACAAGTGCTCCATTATAATTACAAAAACCCCAAGTAATCCCTTGTTATAATTACAAAAATCCAATTAAAATACTCCCTTGTTATAATTACAAGAACCCAAGTAAATACTCCCTTGCTATAAAAAATAACAAAAACCCCAAGTCAAGTACTCCCTCATTATAATTACAAAAACTCCAGGTAAAGTGCTTGCAAGTTTTAATAAGAAAACACCCAAATCAAATACTCCGTTATAATTACAAAAAAACCCAGTACTCCCTTGTTATAATTACAGAAAAACCAAGTCAAGTACTCCCTCATTATAATGCTGCTTATGGGGGCTATGTAAGTGAACCATGTTAATTACAAAAACCCCAAGTAAAGTACTCCCTTGTTATAATTACAGAAACCCAAAGTCAAGTACTCCCTTGTTATAATTACGAAAACTCCAAGTACACCTTGTTATAATTACAGAAAAACCAAGTCAAGTACTCCCTCATTATAATGTGCCAATGGGGGCTATGTAAGTGAACTGTGTTATAAGTTAGGTCACATTATCAGTGTTTTGTCCAGGATGCTTGATTGCATGAATCCCCCCTAAATTAAACTAATCTCCCCTTTAAAATTAGTGTACAAAAATCATGCACATTTGATCTGCTTTGGGCATAACAAAATCTGTAACATTCATTACTATTAACAAAGTTTAATCTTGTCAATTAAGTGCTTGACCTCTTGATCAACCGTCATAATCAAGTGCTTACTAAGTGACTTTTTGGAATTAAGCATTGAGATGCTTTCATTGATTATCTAGTTATTAAAACCATTTTACTAACTGTACTTGGCAAGACTGTACAATGGCAGACATGCAGTTTTTGATATTTGGTGGTAATGTCTCTGCTATTACAGGCAGTTCCAATGTATATGACACAACGCCATTGTCCTAACACATGATCACTGCTGCTGTGCTGATAATGAAAACACACACTGTAAGTTTCATCTTTAATCATTAAAAGTTTTTTTTATCATACAAATGTTTGCTAAAACAGTATTCAGAGGAGCCTCATTAAATCAGACTTCGTTTATCAGGAAACCTCGCTATCTTGACATAGTTCAATGGAAACGGAATTCTTAAATGTTAATTTGCTCCGTTAATCAAGAAATCCATGTTCCGGATCCGGAAATCAAAATCGGGGACCAAAGTGTACAATTACATGTACCTTAAAACTTGCCTCGATAATCCGGAAATAATCTGTCCAAAAATAAGAAAATTCTAAAAATCGTATATGAAAATAGTCAGTTGGATAACAGATTCACCTATGCAAATTTGGAGGTGTGTCAATGTATCAATGTCTGATTCAATTATCTGGAAAACTCATTAATTGGGACATATTCACTAGGAACGAAGGTGTCCAGATTAACGAGGTTCCTCTGTATTATTATAATTGGTCTATTCATAGGTACTGCTCTCACCTAAAACTTCCCCCTCCTCCAAAATATTTAAACCCCCCTCTCCTGCTCCCTGAAAATGTTTATTCATAGTAACTATTCCCATATAAAAACTACTCCCACCCAACACCATGGTTAAAAATCCTGGAGAAATCACTGCATTATATTGAGGCATGTTCAAACAAGACTGTACCAGTGCAGCATAAAAACTAAAAACTAAAGTATTTAATGATGTGAAAACATATTTAAAATGGTTCTCATTTGGCACTAATTAGACATAAGTGATCCATGACCAAACCTGCATTAAAAGTGAGGCAGATGGTATACTGAGGGACTTTACAAAGAGAGATCTTTGAACTTTATGGAGATCTAAAAAAAAAAAATCCAGTCATTTTTTTTGTGATACAATGCAAATAGAAGCTTTTGTAAATGACTTTTCTAAGCTGTGAGTTAGTAAATTTTTTAAAGACTTACCAAAGCTGACAACAATGCATTATTAAGAACTGCTGCATGCCATCACAAGAAAAAGAACAATATTTTATTCGTAATGTGTACAACAGCTGGACCCTAATCTTTTCAGTAACACATGCTTATATGTTGAGTACAACTGCAAACTTCACAAACCTAGATCTGCCATCACATAATGCGCTGGCAGATCTGGGTCTATGTAGTTTGTTAGGAGTGATCATAAGAACAAACAACAAAATGTGACGACAGAAGTAATCACTAGAACAAACAACACTGACCCTGATCTGCCAGTGCATTATGCAATGGCAGATCAGGGTCAGTGTTGTTTGCAGTTGAACTTGACTTATAAGCGAGTATAGATGGTATCTTCTTCACTCCACCATGACAATTAATGCTGATGTCAGTCATTTAACTTGAAGTATTGCTTTATGACCTTCAAAATATGGTTGCATTCACCAGAACCTAATCAGGGCTTGTGACCCACTCAAAGTGTCTAAATATTCTATTTGATCTGGTTTGATTAAATTGAGTTAGAGATATCTTGCTTACAAGGCAAATGTGGTGGATAGACAGAGCTTTCTTACAATTAGACCCTGTAGCGTAGTAACGGGGGTGTGGTGGGGGGTGGACGGGGCTGTTGCCCTAGGCGCCGGAGGTCTTGGGGCACCAAAATAGCTGATACAAATTTGGGCATCGTATTCTGGCCTTTGGGCCATCATCGTCGCCCCGGATGCCATTTACCCGTAGTACGCCATTGAGTAGACCACTTTTATCCAATTGGAACATCTTCGATCTTTTCCATCAAGAAAGAAACCTCAGATGTAATATGCTGCAATTGAGAACTATATTTCAAACTGGTTTTGTTCACATGGCACAATATAGCCATGGAAGGAGACAAAGTTACAATCGGAACATTGTCAACCTTTTCTGTTGCAACTTATGCCAGAGGCGAATCACCAAACGCATCAAATTTATGTGTATTCCAACAACTACATCATTGACTTGACGGAAATGGCCAAGCAATGTTTCGATTGCACTTTTATCCAGTTTTTTCAGTGATAATGCCATAAGAGAGATAACCAAGCCTTCTCATTAGAAAGCATTTTATGTAAAACTTGTCTGTTTCGTTTGAAAATTTTAGAACATTACAAGAGAGACATTTTTGGTTGGAAAATAACAATATAATTACCATTTGAATTTATACATCTTATATACTGGAAAATAACAATGGATCGTATATACTCGTGTATAATCCGATACCCACTGCAGACTGAATAGACCCAGATCTGCCGTCACATAATGCGACAGCAGATCAGGGTCTATGTTGTTTGTGTTCGGACCCGGCTTATATGTGAGTAAGTACAGTAATTACCATTTGAATATCTACATTTATATATTGGAAAAGACCAATGTAATTACCATTTGAATATCTACATTTATATATTGGAAAAGACCAATGTAATTACCATTTGAATTTCTACATTTTATATACTGGAAAAGACCAATGTAATTACCATTTGAATATCTACATTTATATATTGGAAAAGACCAATGTAATTACCATTTGAATTTCTACATTTATATATTGGAAAAGACCAATGTAATTACCATTTGAATTTCTACATTTTATATACTGGAAAAGACCAATGTAATTACCATTTGAATTTCTACGTTTATATATTGGAAAAGACCAATGTAATTACCATTTGAATTTCTACATTTATATATTGGAAAAGACCAATGTAATTACCATTTGAATTTCTACATTTATATACTGGAAAATGTCAAGGTGTTTAACATTCAGGTTGGCACATGCTCTCTTATTAAACAAGCAAAAGAAGTATTATTACATAATGGTTCACACACTTCCTGGTACACGATTGGATTCTGAATAAATGACAACTGACAGATGGATAGTGGTAGAGCGGTGGAGTGTGGGAATTCATCTATTAACAGATATGGTTCTTTTGTAACATTCTTCTTAATTAAGTAAGATGAGGTGGTCAGACCACTATTATTGTTATGTAACATACAGCAATAATGAACTGTTATTGGGGGAGACACCATTAATGCTTTATATGGTTGATAGGCTGGTCAATGGTAACGCAACTATAAAAAGTTGGCCATATATCCTCTCTGGACTCAACCAGTACTTAACTACACTTAACTACTTTGAAATACAAGCTTTCTACCACAACAGACAATTTACAGATAGAAATCTGTGGTCCATTCTTCATATTTTTCTTTAATTCCTCCTGCTAATACATCACATAGCACTTTTCTCCTTCCATCAGATGTAATTTGAGTCGCATTGTAATTGCACACTTAGTGCTATAGTTTATGATTTCCGCTACTTGTACATAACTTGTAGGTGGGATATAGAGGGGCAAATGCATTGAGCAACCATGGACCAGAAATGATGAAATCTGATGTCCTGGCCACTCACAATCAGTTGATACATTGTAGGAAACTTGTCGTCTTGTGAACAACTGGGCTTGATATTATTGAATGTGCAACTTAAAATTGACAGAAATCAGTCAGGGACTTCAGAGCAACTATTCAACTGGGGAAGCTCCTTTGAGGCAAGGATGGTTTGTAAAATAAGTGGAGTAGCCAGCAACCAATAAATTCACAAAAATTTCATAAAAAATCTGAAACAGCTATGACTGCCAAAGTTGCCCCAGCTCTGATGCTTATGGAACTGGATCTATGTTAATCAGATAGTTTTTATAGTGGCTGCACCTGGCTGTACCAGTCAATATCTGTCACAGAGGTTATATTTTACAGTATTCGTCTGCAATCACAAACAATCAAGGGCAATTTTTAAATGGCAACTTGCAATTCTGCTTTTAGTGTTATGTATCAAATGTATAAAATCAAGTATTACTGACACAGTGGAATCAATAAAAATCAGTGGAATCAATACAAATCTATCATTTCTCACATTTCAAAAACACATTTTTTGCATTTATTGTGAATGTTTGTTCTGGTAGATTTCTCTTAGGATGTGCAAAATCAACATTTGTGGATGAATCCAATGTAACTGTAATGCGGCAGACGTCATTTCAATATCAAAATGTCCAAACTTACCATTTGTATGTACAAATTCAACAGACTGAAAACAAGATATGTCTGTATGATAAGGATGCCCCCAAACAGTCAAACAGAGGCCATAATTTCATTCAATTTTCTCATAAAATGGTGAAAATCAAACTTGACCCACAGTATGATCAAGATGAACTTATACCGTATATACTCGCATATAAGTCGATACCAACTGCAAACTAGTTTGTAGGGACTAATCGGTAGAACAAACAACACAGACCCTGATCTGCTGGCGCATTATGCGACGGCAGATCAGGATCTATGTTGTTTGGATTTGGACTCCGCTTATATGCGAGTACATATGGTATTGGACTTTTTTCTATTTTTATTGAAAACTAGTTTGGAAATAAATTGTACAAACCATCAATTTGTAGTATTTTCGAATATAATGCCTGTATAAGATCATATAAATAATAAGAAAAATTGCATTATGGAAAGTTATCCAGGTGTACAAAGATTTTACATATACATGTACTCTGGCACAAAAATGGCAGCCAGTTCAGAGAGTAACTTCCAGCTGTAGGGGCTTCACTTAGTAGGTGACGAGACCAAGAACACTTCACAGCGCATGCATTGCAATTATAACACACACCCTTGCTTATTGACTAGTCCAACATGGATGCGATACGCCATTACTATTTTTCTTGTACACTATCAGAAACATGGTGTAGTCTTA